>JAODLI010027149.1:0-20531 GCA_027575585.1 Percopsis omiscomaycus | reverse complement strand
ACACACACACACACACACACACACACACACACACACACACACACACACACACACACACACACACACACACACCTTGTTGATGCTGCTAGCATATTGCTTCATGGCGATCTTTTCCACCGTGCTCTCAAAGCCGAAGAAGGACTTGATGTCCAGGCTGGCAGTCTGTTCGAAACACGTCCAGTCATCGTTCTCAGGGTGGACCTGCACAAGGCACACACACAAAACAACAAAATATAAATTTAAAAAAGATGTCCGTGTTACTATGGCAACACCACACACCAGGAGCCTGCTGGATGATGACGCACACCGAGGGCAGATTTTATACTGCGTGCTGTGTGTGGGAGTGTGTGTGCACGTGCGTGTGTGTCAGTCTGGCCATTTAAATTAGCCATACAGGAACAGACTGAAGGGCTCGTGGGCTGAATAGGAGGGTGCCACTGAAATTACACACACATAGCTGTAATCAGCTGTTGTACAGAACTAAATGTCACTGTGAAAAGTATCTCTGCACAATTACAGCTATATTTCCCACAAGGACCACATGTAGTTTCACACCTGCACTGCAGGTGTGTTAGTGCAAAATTCACATTTAGCCGAGTCCATTAGCCTGTGCCAATTGAGCCATCTATCCTAGTTACTGTCTGTTAGCATTGGGAGCTAATGTGCGTGATAAGAACCCAAGCGTAGCCCTGGACCTAAATGTAGTACTCTTGTTGGTTAGAGGCTAATACAGCGTGTTTGACCCCATTAACACATTGCATCCAGTCACTTAAGCCACCTAGCAGTAGCAGCTAAAGCCTGGAACATAATCGGCACATTGGGTGGCCCGTGGCCCTCTGCGGACCAGGCGCACGACCATTGAGCAATACATAGTCCACGCGACCTGACCTAGGTGCCGTAGCGATGTTCTCCTAAACGAAAGGTGGCACTATAGTCAAACAGAAGCCGATGCGTAGTTCCATCCAGAACGAGTGATGAGTGAATGTGTGTGTGCATATGTGTCCTAAATAACTCCCACTGCGGCAGGCTGGAATAGCTAACAAGACACTCAGGAAGGAGAGGAGGGGAGGCCAAAGCTTCAGCATGGGTGGACGGGTGAACGCGGCGGTGCATTCACGCTCCAGTGCAGGGTAACGGCACCCACCAACATTAAAGCTGCATGGCCTGTGGACTACTGACCGAGTAGCAGCAGGTCTCGTGGATGATGACCCTGTTGGAGAAGGTCTCATTGTGGGAATCGATGTGAAGCGTCCTCTCCTTGCGGCTCAGAGTGTTCTTCTGGATGAAGTAGACGTAGTCCACCCCTGCAATCTGCACCACAGACACGGAGCGTATAGTGTTACCAGACACGGTCGTATAGTGTTACCATGACTGCCAGTGACTGGCATACTACACAATATTCCAAACAATACTGGATCGTAAGTATGTATAAATAAATAAATAAATAAATATAGTGTATGTAACGGATGCCAGCAGTGCAGCAACGCGCTGTGCTGTGCAGGGTAAACCTCACTCCCCGACACCTTAAGACGTGTTAGCGATAGACGCTAATGCCCATTGGGTTTTAGCCTCCCTTACTAACACGTCGGCCTCCCACGCCGGAGACCCGGGTTCGAGTACGGTGCGGGACTCGACCGGTTACATGTACACATGACTGCATTCTATGTATCCATTTGGAAAAAAGGTGCTTCATTTTCCAGAATTGAAGGAGGTGATGTAATCTTCAGTCTGTTCTTATTTTACGAGCCAAACATCATCCGATAGCTAATCTCTCCAGACAGTCCCTCTTCCATTACAGGCTCAGCCATAACTAGTAGGCGTTTTACAATGGATACTGCGTTAACACGCACCCTTTTAAGGAGGCGCGGGGCGTCCACGTCCAGGGCGCAGCGCCGCTCGATCTTATGGGTGGCTCCATCTTCGCTGGTCTCCTCTTCCACCACGTCACTGGCCACGAACATGGGGATGAGGTGACAGGTGGGGAACCGCCTCTCATAGGCCTGGCAGGGAGAAGACAAAAAGACCATCATTTTGGGGGGAGGGGGGGGAGGGGGGGTGTGATTACCTGATGTTTGAGAACACACATTTTGCTTAAGGCACGGCATAGCTCGGAAAGACCCTGGCTCAACCATTTGCATTGCTCAGTTCTTTTATAGCAATGGCTTCAATATATAATAGCAGCTTCTGTGCCCAGCGCAGCACAATGTATCTAAATTACGTATTCTCATAAAAACCCAAAAATGAGAAAGCTCAGCAATTAAGCAGAGGCCCAGCAGCTGTTATGCAACTGGCTGGAGCACACTAACTACACAGCAGAATTTATGGCTGCTTCCCCCCCCATAGAACCCACATCCACCACACTGCATCAGACTGGCAGAGTAACAAAACGGCCAGGTATGTCCTGACGGGTAGAGACAAGCTCAACATCAGGGCAGACTGGAATGCCAACACACAAACAGTGCAGTTACAGTAGCAACAGTGAACTGACGTTACAGTTACTGCTACCATTAACAACTGTCATCATATCCATTCTGGACTTGTTTGAGTCTGAAATACAGTAAATCAACGAGTGAATGAACGTTAAAAATGATATACCATATGCTGGTAGTGATGGAGAGCAAAGCCTGAGAGAATAGAAATTGATTGAATAAACAAGGGCCGCTTCAAGAAGAACTGAAATGGGCACATTTTCACAGATAGAATTATATAATTACTACCGTCACCTTGTTTGAAAGCTAACTGAACTTTTATATTTGTAAGTTTCCTTTTAGAATAATAGTTTGTAGTGGAAATCCCTTCAGTAATAGAAATTCACTTCCTTGTAGGCTTCATTTTCCATAGTCTTTGGTGAGGTTTTGTGTCTCAATATATTTAAGCATGTCAGCTCCATATTTAGGGGAATAAAACAGGATTTAGGATGTGGCCAGACACTGTAGTAGAACGCGGCCAGTGGGGCAGCTCCTGCCATTCCCCTGCCAGGGCTATTGAACAGCTCACTATAACCACAGCACTGACTGAGTGAATGCAGCGCCATTTTCCAGCCTGACACTCTAGAACACAGCATGCAGACTTTTGTACTGCAGTCAGCACTATGCCAGACTGAATACACCCATGTCACACATCAAAACAAAATCCAGAACAACGAACAACAGCCGACTTAACCACAAATGTCACACGTTTAACCCAGCCCAGCTCTTTACAATTATAACTCAAAGTGAAACACAGAGGGTGCATACAAACGCATCATTTTGAGATGAACCAGGGTAACTCACATCAGCAAGGGGAACAAACAATAGCTTTGAGTCAGAGCCTTGGAAAGCATCATGAGGAAAGAGCTTTTACAAAGCCAACAAACAAACGATAAGGTTCGCTTGTTGACAGAAAATAGCCTGGTTGATAGGACGGGATGAAAAACAGGAAGCCTGAAGGTGATGATGCCAAGCTGTTCTTCACACGGACATGGAGGTGCACACACCGGATTTCTCTACACTTGACTAAGTGAAATGCTAAGGGAGAATAAGTCTACCTAGACCACTGTACAAAAAGACACACTTCATTCACTTACATGGGGTTGCAATAAGTGCTCCATTTTAGGTGCAATTCTCAAAGGGCTGTTACCATATTATATGGTAACAGCCACGGTACAATATACCATATTACATCATAAACCATATTACTACATTATCGGTTTCTTGATGCAATGTCAAATGTCATTCAGGGTTCCACTTCAAAGTCTTATGCTAATATAATAAAAACGAGCCAAACCGGTTCATCATTTTAAAAGATGGTGGAAGCTTCTTCAAAACCCATTTGGGTGTTACAATGAACCTGAAGTAAATGCTATAACCTCTTCTATGGAGCTTGTTGATTCATACTAATTCTTTGGACTGGTGGTGCCTCAGAGCCACGCTCCTTGCAGGATGTGTCATTCCTAAACAGGATCTAACCTACTTTCATTTTATTTAGTGCTGTGGGGGAGGACCTCAGTCAGTCACAAGTCGTGTAATTAAGTGGTGTTTGTTTTATGCATGACTCACTACATACAACCGAGAGCAGATTCTGTATTCATAGTGGTGACGGGAAATCACCTGATATTTTTTGGCAATTTTAGTTTGATGTTGTATAATTTAATTCTAGTGTATTTAAATATTTAATCCAAAATACATCATCAATTAAACACTAAAACAATCCGATTCTGGAAAGTAATTTAAGAATACATAGTAAATGTTGGTTCTTCGCCACGTCAACAGTTTCGTTGAGCGTATTATCCCCTAGACACTAAAAAGAATAGAAAAGAATTCCAAGAAAAAGTGATTCTGAAGTTTCCAATGCAAATTCTCCCCTATGCTCATTACAGCTACAGGATACAAAACAGTTCTTGGCCAAGTTGTGAGTAATGCCTCTTGGAATCCATCTGAAGATGTAGTGTTCTTTCCAGCTGTGTGTGAGAAGACAAAAAAAACAAAACAAAAAAACAGCAAATAGGGTTACTTAATACCTTCCTGCTTACAGATAACAATTTCCCTTTACACATGCATTGAGATGAAGGCTACTTGCTTAGAAGAACTCTTTCCACCAAGGAAGGATGATTCAGCAAACCAAGTGCAAGTGAATGACAAGGGGGTGGGAAAGCAATCCAGGGATACATAATCCACTATGAGACTATAAAGGGCTGCATGACTTAACGATGGGCAGTACATCAGGGCCTGAGAATCCAAAATGCAACACTTTTTTTTTTTTTTTTAAAGGGCATAAGGTTTTCTCAACATGCCTACGTAAATGAACGCTCATCTTTGACACCCACTCCATGTCTTGGGTGTCATTATGTATCTTAGATTAGCACTGGCCCTTCACATGGAAGTAAACATAATAAGCAGCTGATCTAAACCTTCGATTACCTTCAAGCTTTCGATTAGGGTGAGAATACACAGCGAAATCACAAAGCAGGATTTACTGGTCAATAGCCATCTTTAGAATTTGTGTGACCTCATCCTGGTTATGTTCGGGATCAACCAGGGTGACCTATCTGATGTCAGAAAAGTGCAGTTTAATCCCAGACGTACCGGATCCCTTCCCCCCCCAAATGCCCTGGCTTTGTGGTTTGTTTGTTTTTTAACCATTTTTGAAATCAGAATAGACGCTCCACAGAGGGCATGAGGGACCACAAACAAGCTCTTTGTGCCCTCAAACTTTCAGACCGTGTTCTCCTATTAACATGTCCCACCCATGACCAGTTGTCCTCAAAACTACAAAACAAGAAGAGGCTGTTTATAGCTTGCCACCAGCTTTATGCAAATATATATTTCATTAAAAAGAGAAACAAGATGAAAAACATCTGGTGACTCCACCCAATTTAGGTTTCAAATATTTTTAATGTGTGTGCTTTCCTACTCAGCCTATAACGGCATATTGTCTCCAGAGCCCATGTAACGGGCACGCTTAGGAGATTACAATATTTGATAGGAACAGATTTGTGGTGGGGCAATGTCAAAACAAACACAAGAACAAGTGTGCTGGCAGGGGGAAAGTGTGTATTAATTTTTGGTAACAAAACAAAGATATTCTGAAAGATATTTCTAGCAAGTCTAATGACAATGCAATTAATGGGCGTTATGTTTGGTTGGCTGCGCTAGGTTCAAGTCTACACAAACAGTTCCTTCCTCTTCTTCTGAATTTCAACACAGACATGAGTCAAGAGATAGTTGCTTACACTTCCGTCCATTTCCACAAAATACAAAAACCCAACTTAAGTAACTCCGCTCCGAGTATTGAATCACTGAAAATTCAAAATGGATATGATTTTCAGTTATTAAATATCCTGTTTTCAACTTAAGACTTGAACCATTTGCTACAATGCCAGTCCTAGGTCACCCGAATCAAACAAACTCACATTTACACGACACAGACACTATACATATTAAAAGATGGGTCATGACACATAAAAGGTGTTGTGTCATGGCATCCACTTGCATCACTATGCAGAAAGCACCAACAAAAAACAAAAAGAAAAAACGGCATGCTGGAGGAACAAAATATCCTCCTGGTTTTTATTTCAGAGAGGAAAGCCATGAACGCCAAACTAGGTCATTGTTGAGCACTGGCAGTAAGTGAGAGGAAAGTTAAAGGACGGGCAGATTGAGGACTGACGAGGCATTCATTCTTTACACAAAATGGAGGCATTAAGCACCAAGAAATAAAATTGATCTATTCTCAGACAAAGGTCAAACTTCCTGTGAAATTAAGTAACCACTATTGCTATCTCCATTTATTCATGGGAATGGCAAGATGGATTCAGAACAAATAAGAGGCACAATGTCATCTAACCAGAGATGGTTCCTATGTCCGGAAATTCAAATATCATTAAAATTAACTGAAAAAGATCAGGTTCATGCTAAATCAGTGCCGCTGACCTAATTCAGTGCCACGGACCTCGTGTTACTTGTGCTTTTTAATAGTAGTGTCTATTCTTTTTTGAGATAATGAATACTGATTCAACAGTGGCTCAAGTGAAACTGCTCCGTTGGGAAAATACAAATCATGAATGAAGGAAGGAAAACCACCTGCTTGATTGCAGTAGCTAGACCAACCAGTTGTACAGCTTCAGTCTGGAACACTGCATGAAAAAAAGGTGGATTTAGCAGGTACATTTCAGCCCCCAGCGGCAGTATAGGTCACTAAACAATGGCCATAAAAGCACATATTATTTGCATAGTTACGTATTCAACTGAAATGGTGAATTAAATATACAAATAAGTAAATGAGGAGGCTAGACAGATGGGAATATCATGCAAAAAGGTCCTCAATGGCAATGGGAAATTATGGCTACAGCAAAAAGTAGAATGGGTGCCAACTGGAAGAAGCAAGAAACTGATGTAATGCACAAAAGGCTACTAAACAGCAGAAATAACTTGACTAGCCTGTGGAACTAATTCTGCATGTATCAAGTTTCCCTGTGGCCTTCCTACTAATGGTTTTGGTTACAGTATATACGACCCACTTGTGGATTCCTTGTATGCTCACCGATCTGCTCTGACACTAAAGAGTAGGCATGATCTGGCCGAGGAGAAAGAACATTCTGCTCATTGAAGACAATAGATTC
Source organism: Percopsis omiscomaycus (assembly GCA_027575585.1). Lineage (NCBI taxonomy): Eukaryota > Metazoa > Chordata > Actinopteri > Percopsiformes > Percopsidae > Percopsis > Percopsis omiscomaycus. The sequence continues at coordinate 13,432 of JAODLI010027149.1, read as the reverse complement.
TTTGGTTTCTGTGCATGCCATGCATCCCACTTCACTTCTGAGTGATCTCACAAAAACTGTAGACATTCAGAGGCAGAACTGCCTGCCAGCCCCAACTTGGGGGAAGGGTGCCCTGGGCCACATCATGACCTTGTATAAATCTACGGTCATACTGTACTGTATCTATGGCTGGCGTGCCATATGTTGCACCCTCTGGCAGGGCTGTGCATGCGTCAGTGGCTGGAAGTGTGCAGCAGTGTGTAGACAGCCCATCAGAAGCCCATCTGTTAGCTAGCATGGCATAGCTAGCATTCTTCACTGTGAAAACAGGAAATGCTATGCCATGTGAAAGTCTCTTTAATAGCTAATCAAGTGCTGGTGGCTACAAATGTGTCATGTTTTATATACAAGAAATAAAAAAATAATTGTTTGCCATATTCTGCTGCCCACCAGATCACCTCGACAATAAAACAGAACTAAACAATCCACGTTCCGCACAAGACTGGAGCACCCTGCTTTCTCCATTAAACCACATAGGTAAATGAACTCCTCTGGCAGTGCAAGTACCATGCTCAGAATATCGGCAGGATAGAACTACCCAACTGCATTTCCCTCACAAGGAAATGCCCCAAGACTGAGGACTTCCCGAAAACTGGTGCATAGCTCTACAGTAAGGACAAAATAGTTGCTCTCAAAGCAAATATTATGCCATTTCACTATTTCCTTGAACTGGGCTGAACCTTTGACTGCTTCATGCTACAGAGGCTCCGTCGAGCACCTCATCTGCTCCCATAAAGGCTGGGAGAGGAGGGGTAAGTGCAGGTGATTTGCGATGATTTTGCTGGCAACGGGTAATGGGATGCAGTGTGCACATATACAGTAAGAGAGAGCTTACTATTCCTACCATACAAGTCTTACAGGCTAGAGAATACAAGCAACTCTTAATCTGCTCAAACGCATAAGACAACATGGCGAGCGACGCGTGTACGCAGGCACAGATTGTGACACCTTGGTCCCTTTCACGTCACGCTGACAGCCCTCTGCGTGGATGTGACTCACCACACGCAGCCAAGCTGAGGGCTGTACCGCATGTCTATAGCAGTATAGTAGACCTAGCATGTCTACTATACTGATCATCATTGTATAATAGTACGCAGCGCGTGCCTGCGTGCCTGCGTGCCTGCGTAGAGCAACACAGAGTGGGGTGGGGGGAGCTGTCGTCGTCACAGCATCTTGACCTTGCAGCAGGGAGATAGAGAGAGAACGCGTCCTTGTGATCGGTGAATGAAAGCAGCTGCAGGATCCTCACACAGGCTCCACAGAGTCACGTGGTCGTGGTACAGCCGGGGGTGGGGGGGGGGGGGTTTATCAATGCTGCTTCTAGCAGCATGCGGGAAGATGAGCCCCTCTCCCAAAGGCAGGCCATAACTCTTTAATGGCTTTTGGCAGACAGTATCAGCTGGAATAAATAAATGAGTCACTGCAAGCAAAGAACCTGATGGATTCATTCACAAATGTGTGGGTGTACGCAACTATGTTTTCATTTTTAAAAAAAGAAAAGAAATACATTTCTTATTCATCCAATGACGGATTCAAATATCTGTATACTACAAGAAGGAATAAAAAAGAGGTTTATTCCGATAGGTTGGGTCCTTTTAAAACAACATATTCAGCATAGTCTTTCTTTACGCCCCACCGAGTCACACCCAGGTCAACAGGGAGCTACAAACATCACTTGAACATGGGGTCATTAAAGGCTTCATTTTGGACCGACTTTTCTTTTCTTTTCTTTTCTTTTTTAAACATGCCATAATGTGATTGGCTGTATGAGTGGGAGTGACAGGATGGGTCAGAGATTATAGTTACAATCCAGAAACACCAGGGGCTGATTTGAAAATCAGTCCAGCCCTTTCAGGTCCCTTCAGACAACACAACTGGTGAAAATAAAAAACTGTGAAATCTTTGCTTTTACAACAGGGGACCTTTAAGATATGTGAGCGACAGACAATCCAGAGGTTTACTGGTGGATTAAAACAGCAGGGTTGAAGACAGGGATGCGTCAAGGCTGTAGAATTAACCAGACCTACCTAAAAGTGGGTCAGGATATTGTGACAATGTCCTCGGGAAGAGCTGTACTGAGCAGGGCCAGACCCAGTTTAGAAACAAAGGCTCATCTATACTGTTAAAATGGTTTGGGCTTTAGCTGCACTGAGTCAAAAAGCCTGCTATGGTTGATCCACATATAGACAGTGATAGGAGATATCAAATACTCAACTTCATATCATTCAGTATTCTGTTTAGAGTTAGAAAAAAAAAGCCTATTTCCAAAACTGCCTGGCAAAATCTTTTCACAGGATCTGGTGTTTATACCAATGAGCAGCCGTCTGCAACTAGAAGATAGATGCTGGATAAATGTAGAACATAGTGACACTGATGTACAAAGACAAGGCCTCGGTCCTAGAGCAACAGTGGAAAAAAAAAAAAAAAGGACAATATTCAGCCTGCAGTATTTTATACCCAGCTGGTGGATATAAGCCACTGCAGTTAAACAAAGTTAAAACTGTCCAGTGCAGAGATACCCAGCCAACTGGCACAGACAGGCAAGTGATGAGGGCCAATTTTAGCAGGTTGGCCAAAGGCCTTGTTCACAGACTCAGACCTGCTGCACTCCTGGCATAGTTTCACAAACCAAACACCTATTACACAGATATGGGTGGGGTAATGTAGAGCAGTGCAGAATATCTAGTCCGGTGGTTAGATGAGGGGAAGGGATTTCATCACCTTTGGTCTATTTAGTGCCCTTCCGCTACTCAGCTATATAGGCTATAGCAGTAATGCCATAAACCTATGGATTATTCAGCATTACAGCTTTACTGGGGGGTGATCTATCCGTTTGCAATTTCAGTACAAAATCTCCTGCATTTTGGTTAATGCTCCAAAATAACATAGCGTTTTGACACTATAGAAGCATTGCGTTATATATATATTTTTTTTAAAGTGTCTCAAGATCCTGCATGCCAACCCACTAGCATATTGACTAGGGCTGTGGAAGAAAAATAATTATTAAGCACAAGGACAATATACAGAACAAGACAGGGAACATATACAAAATGAAGAATATAATTCAATCATCAATACATTATTCATGTTTTAAACGGATTTAATAAAAACAGTGTGCAATCCAAATGTTCTAATAAATTGGAATGGAAATTTTGAATGAAATAGGTTTGACTCAATTTGTCAGCTAAGTTATCAATATTATGTGATATTAGACTACCCAGGTGGTACACAGCAAGCTGTATTTTAAGCTCTATTTTTAAACATTCAGTAAATTATGTAGAGTTTCGCAATATGTATTGTATCACCATGTATTGTGATACGCATCGTATCGTGAGGTCCTTGTCAGAACCCAGCGCTAGAATTATTTGTGCTAAAGTAGATTTGAAAAGGAAAGAAACATTGCCAGTTGTTATTAAGGCTCAGAAGTGAAATAGGCATCACGCTGGCAAGGTACATCATGTTCCTTCCTTTTCTAGCATTTCCACCAGGACAAGGGACACAACAGCACCTTGTCCTCATGGATTAGCAGTGCACCCATATGTTTCCAAGGAACAGGTTGGGCTGGGCTAGCTAAGCCTATGAGTCGCTTAATACCTTCTCTATTGCATGTGTCTTAATCTGGCAACAGAAATCGGATCTGCATCTGAAACTAAATGTCAACCAGCCTAAATGTAGCAGCTATTTACTACTCTAGGGTCAGACAGTTCCTCGGGCCTTTACTGACAATTCAATGGACTTCAGGACCAGGTCCAAAAGGAAACTCCTTTGGACCTGGAATAACAAGTGAGTAGGGGCTTTGTGTTGTCCTTTTGACATTCCACTGATGCTCCCCACAGACCTATATATAATCAGGGGCTTGACTACACTTCCTGTTATTGGGACAAGGCAGTTGGCACAAGAGGCTGCTTTGTTGGCTGAGCACTGCAGCAAAAATAACAAACAAATACATTGTTGCTCAGGGTGTTACTTCCTCAGGGTAGCAACATCTTATAAAACATATACATTATATAGGCCAATATGCCCACAGCCATGCATATGCACGTGTGACTGTTTCACCATATGTCAGTGCAAGTCAGGATGGTGCGTGGTGGTTATCGTTAAAGGACTACATTTCAATGTCCTTTTTTGGCATGGATTGTTGCCTGACGGGGCTGTTCGAGTATGTCAGAAACTGCTGAACTGATTTTAACGGTCTATAGAGTTTACAGAGAATGTTGTGAAAGAAGATTGCTTGTTAATGAGAGATGGTCAGAGGAGAATGGCCAGACTGTTTCAAGCTGACAGCTCTGCATCTCTGAACAACATATTGACATGTTGACCTTGGAGTGAAAGGGCAACAGCAGCAGAGGTACAGCAGGTGCACCTAATGAAGTGAATATCTATATATTATATACATTACTATTAAATACACCACCTCATGGGGGTGCCCCACGAAACCTCCCAAATAATTTAAACAACTCTGACCACGAATTGAATGAGATATAAGCATTACAGCAAAATCTCTACCGGTGGATATGCTTCTTTCGGGGTGCAGTATATAATATATTCAAACAAACACAGTAGGGTTGCGTGATATGACTATATTGGTGCCCATTTCCCTCTCGAAAACAAGCATGTTAAGCGGCACGCCATACTAAACAGATGTTGCACAACATCAGGACACAATTTCTCAAAGCACAGCTAAATTCAAGCAAATAGATTTCAGTTTTGGATTTAAAGTTATAAATTGTAGCCTCCCCTCTTCTAGTAAAATCCCTTTTGCTACCATTAACTAATAGGTAAAAGATTAGATTGGGCCTGTGTAGAACTGCCAAGCCGTAAGAAGCTGCCAAGATCGACTGAACAACCCCTTCAACTCTGGGAATGTTGGTCATGTTAAAACAAGAGTAAATTAATTATTCCAGAACTAAGACAGCTGGAGGGCTTCGGAGGGCCGAGCACAAATCATGCAAGGGTACATTTGGTACATTCCTTCCATGTGGTTAATGGCTGGCTGCAGCGTTAGCACGGTTGAAATATTTTCATAGCACCTGTCAGAGAGCTGCGAGGATCCTTGAGACCTGTAAAGAGAAATCGTATGTTTCGCTCTGAGTAGAATGTAGCAGTTACATTTTCCTCTTTAGAAAAACCGTTGGGCATTTCGAAGAACTGACAATTTTGAAACAAAACGGTGAAGTGAAGAGAGAACATCAAATTCCAGAAAGTTAAATGTCAAACACAACCCCCTAACAGAAATGAAGAAGAAGAAAAAAGGCATTTTTTTTTAAATGCCATAGGAAACAATGACAAAACAGCACTAGGCTAATGACAAATACAGCATTGTTCATTTTTTAGACTTGTGAGGCCTTTATTATCAGTGAATTATGCCATGCAGATGACTGCACAGAATCCTCAGAGGAGCAAAAGTGGTGGCAAAACTTGAGCTCCAATCCTGTGGGTTTGTGTCTACAGAGGCTTCCTTTTCCATTTTGTTTTTATGGCCTCTGCCTCTATCAATTGATGACGGCAAATTGAGAATAAGGTTATATGTTCCAGGAAATATTTAGGAGATTGCAAAACTCAATTTGGACCTGTAGACATTTGACACCCTGTCTACAATGCCTTGAGACTTGCGACATAGTGCCTAGCCTGCTTCACACGCAAGATCATCGAGTCTAGACATGAATATGGTTAAAGCTAAACCCCTTAACCGATTAAGGATGTTATGACACTAGCATGCTGAATCTATATTTTAAAAAAAGGACCACAATAGAGGAAATAAGAGCAAGACACTGTGGGTGCTACAGAGAGTCACAAGAAGGGAAAGGGATCACTAAATGGATTAAACTAAGCTGCAATCCTATTAATTGACTCCATTTTTAGCCAGCAATTAACCCCAATGTCCTGTATGAATTCATATTTTACACCAGCGGGCTGGGATGCCTAGAAGGGTCTCCGGGATGCTTTTAGGAGAGTCGTGAGATGGTTTCAAGACTTCGCAATAATCCCTTTAATAACAGCCTTTCAAATTTTATTTGATTATCAAACATTTTTTGGATGTCGTTTATACTGCATATTTCCATGTTATGCTATACAGGTGTGTGCACGAGGTAGGTTTGCAAGCAATAAAGCAATTCTTTTTTGGGGCAAAAACTTTGAAAACAACTGCTCTGCACTCCACTTATGCCAAGACGGCAATTCAGCCTCATTCTCTTCATCTGCCACATGCCTAGCTACCCTAGTTCATCGGGATGATTCATTCATTCCCATGTGACCTTCCCAGTGCAGCGGCTCCAAACATATAGTTCCACGAAGACAGGTCATCTCCAGCGCACCATCACTGAAACTATGCTATAAATACTGGTCGATCCCCTCGGCTGCATTGAGCCACAGGTGTGGAGCACCGCTCCTCTATTTATAGCCATCTGTGTGCATAACCCAGCCTTTGCTAGGAAGATTTAAACATCCCGCATCCTTCTGCGCCCCAGTGCAGAAACAAGATTCCCCTGTATCGAAAACAGCCACCCTCTGAAAGCCAATGAGGGGGAGACTGATGCAAAGCCATACAGAGGATTTACTAACCAACTCAGTGATCAATAGCTCAGTAAAAAAGGCAAAGAAAAAAGTAGTGCAGAGCCAAATTCTTACAAATAGCTGTTTAGTCCTCAGTCAATCAATGTGTTAACAGTGACCGTTTCATTTTTTCATATTATTTCCAAGTCATTGGTTTTGTCTACCACAACATAAAGAAACACTAGTTGTGCTTGTGTTATAAGTAGCAGGCAGCAACAACGCATGCTTGGTCCATTAAATAAGATGAAAAGACAAATCTATACGTTTGTGCCACTTCTTCATCCCTAACCCCTACCGCCTGCCCAATAGGCCTTCCCTCTTGCTAGGCAATCTTTGTAAATAATAATAATAATAATAATAATAATAATAATAATAATAATGTTCTTAAGTGACCTGCCTGGTTAAAATAACAAAAACATTTATTTAATAGCCATAAAATATGATTGCTACCAGTAATGTGCAACACTAGTGAAGAAGATTGTAGTCCGCACTGTACACAAAGTATGTAAACATCCATATCCTCCCCTGGGCTCTAAGCCCCAGTGAGTTCATATGTTACTCTAGAGAAAGACACCAGAGAGGGACTGATTCAGGCAGTGATTTTCCACTAGCAGGCTGTTGGTCCCTATCGCTTAGTCAAAAAATGCTTACTGCCATCCATTCACTCAATGTCTTCCACCACTGGGCCAAGACCGACTGACTTATATCTTAGTCGGACTGCAGACATTCAGAGAAAGAAAGATTAAAACTACAAAACAGTGGTATTAAAATGAGAGGTAGATGAAAAAATAAACGGAGATGAAAAAGCAGTTTATAAAGGAAAAACGCAACTCGACTGAAGCACTCAACCCAGAGAGCAAACAGAAGCATTCACCAATCCTTGCTAAAAGCCTAGGCTCTGAATTTTTAACAACACAAAAAGGGACTAGCTCCACTCATAGCGGTGAACCAATGTTAAAACATAACAGGTTTGTCATACCAGGTATTCAGAGGCATGAATGCATGGGCATAATGTGCAGGTCTCGAAACCCAAAGAAAAGGTCAGCTGGAGTAGAAATCACATGGACCCATTACAAAATAACAAGCCAAACACTAGTTCTTTAAATACCCCTTTACCAGTGACTATTTGTTCATACAATACACAAATTCATGAAAACAGTAGCTTCAAAGCTTACACGCATTTATTTCCTGACAGGAGATTTGTCAGGCAGTAGGAAAGGCTGTTGTTATTGAATCTCAGAAGCTGATAAGGATTCCTATATGACTCACTTATTGTTAAAGTGCTTGGAAAGATAAATCTGTGTTAGTCTGCAGTACACAGTAAACATTCAAAAGGGTATCATTTCAAATTAGAAATGTAGGCCTATATACAGTACATGGGTTTCTTTCAGATTTTTGGTGGATGTACAATACACGTTGCTATCATAGTACTATTTCAATTCAACCTGCCTAATACAGTGGCTACTAGCTAGCACTCTGAACAGAAAGTAAACTGCAAGCACTGCAGACTGGAGTCTATTAAGTAGCCGTCAGTGGTACTTTGCATGCCAGGAGTCAAACACATGCAAGGTGAGCACATTCTTATTAAACTGGTAGAGGTGGTCTCGGAAGTGTTGCATAATTCCACATTTACAGCATGCAATATTCATGTTGAGTCAAGGTCAGACACAGATGGGTGAGCACACACTTACCGCCATCACCAGCTCAAAGGGGTGCTTGTACACCCTCACAGGTGACTGGTATTTCTGCACCATGGTTGGGATTACAACGGCGTCAGCAACCTTAGCAGAATAATAATAAGAGAAAGAAAAGAAACAAACACAGTTTATGTAACTATAGGGCTTTGGGGAGAGTGTGAATGGTTGTCACCCACAGCTCCATTGCACTGGGTGCCGTCATTGCTACAACAACAAACAAAGTCAGTGCCAAAAACAGCATTATCACTGTATCTAGCTCTGCAAAGAACACTTGACATGTAATTAGATAAAGGTGTGTTTTCTCAAGCTAGATGCTGTGGTCTGTTCGAAGGCTAGTGTGTGTGTTGGCCAGATGCCTGGACTGCGAGGGAGCCATCTGAGGTAATAGATTGCAGGAGGGACTTCTCTGGCGGACCAGTGTCTCACTGATCAATGGATGCAGCATTATCCCGCTCATTGATAAAAAACCCTACCGCAATGAAATATCCCTGCCAAAAATAAATAACTAAATAACAGGACCTTTCTGGGCTAAGGAACATAAATTTCAACTGTAAAGGAGCACAAACTACTATACTACACAATTACTGGTGTACAACGACTTAAAGTGTGGGAGGGACCAGTATGTCATGAATGACCAGGTTTGGGGCATTCACTGAAATCCAAGAAGGATCCTTCACATGCTGGGACCTACTAGGTAGTAGGGGCTCCTAAATAAGATATCAACAACAACAAAATAATGTTCTAGAAATTTATAAACTGTTGGTGGTTTTATTCACCCCACAAGTACATTATAAAGTGATATTTAAAAGTAAATCTCAGACACATATTGGTTAGGCAGCTCTGTGCCATAGCCTATGAGCCACATAAGCAAAACATACTTGGGTGGGGGGCCAAGTTTGTCTTGAACATGGTGTGCCATGTTGTTTTGCTCAGCATGCTGATACAGGTCTTTCTTTAGCAACTCCTACTGTTCCAGGTTTTCAGCTGTGGGAAACAGCGCACAGATGGGCTGTGCACACTACTCATTAAGGGATCAGGACAGGAATACTGCTAATTAACTAGCTATGCCTGACAAAAAACTGGGTTAGCAACAGTAATTCTTTCTATCGTAGCACACAAACGAATATTTACCGTCATCGTTCAGGCCCTGTAAGCAACATAAAATGTGAAAGAATGTGTTGATGATGACAGGCACACAAACAACCATAATATGCTACACGTTAGGTTTTGTTTGTGTCTAACGTTACAGAAACGCATCCAGAAAGAAAAAAGGAGGCTACATTGTAGGCAAAGCAGCCGAAACAGGATTGAAATCTAACATGAGTATAGTTGATATTTATATTTAATTTTCATACAATATATTATATTAATACTTATTGTTGTATAGTAAGTTAACGTTACTTAATAACGATATCGCTGACACTAGCCAGCGGGATCCTAATGTTGCCAATGTTCACTTAAAAACAATCTCTGTAACAGGAATTAAAGCACATGATATGCTGTACTTACCAGTAAGTCAAACAGCTATATAATTGCTGGATAAATTACTTAGATTCGTCTTTCTTATTCCTTCGGAAATGGCAATCGGAGCAAACTAGCCATTCCCTGCGATGGTTTAGCACTTCGCTGGGTGGTGAGCAGCTAGCTTTGTTGTGTTAGCTGGCCATCTAACCGGTGTGTTATAAACTTTACGAGACAAGTCCAAATTCACATGACAGCAACTCCTAACTTCGTGCAGTTAGTTCACTGCTGAGGGTGCCGTGGTAAATATCCAAGCCACATACACAATCCGCTGAAAGCTACCCCGACACACAGCAGGACCTCTCTTATCCAGCCCACTCCCCTCAGTCACTCACGCTCATACCGATGTAAAATAATCTCCGCCCACTGTTAACTGCCCCGTTTTTTCCGGGCTCAGCACTGCGATGCGTTCATAAAACAATACACTGCTTGTCTATCCTCTTATGAAACAAATAGAAGGAATACGAATAAATTAATTGTTACTTAGAAGTGTTACAAAAGATTATTTGCAAACAACAAATTGTGTGCAATATCCGAAACAGCTTTCTTCTAAGGATATAGACGCATTAAGAATGAAGAATGAAAGTGTTTATGTATAATTTTACCATGCAATCAGCTCAGTATAATTGTTTGATCAGTGTTTAAAGGTCACTATGCAAAGTCGTTGTTTGTGTGCTTTACAGTGGTTAAGTAAGGACAAAACAATGCCAGCAAAGAAATTAATCCACCATGAACTGGAAGTAGGCTATGAATTGGATTCTCTCTCTTGTCTCCCTCCTGTCCCATATAGGAGCCTATTTGTGTGCTGGGCATCCACCAAGGCTTGTCCAAGACTAGGGAGTCTTTTGTTCCCATCGAATCACACAGAAGAATGGGACCAGGCCTACTCTGAGAATGTAGGCTATAAATGCATTATTATTTAATATATGACTGAAGTTTCAACTTGGATACATAAATATATGTTTTGTAAGATAACTTATCTTAAAAAATGGACAACTACTTTGCTAGCATATTATGGCATTTTGCAAAACGCGAGATGGTAGCTATAGTATCTCTGTCTACAGCACCATCCCATGGACAATGTTTGACATTACAACATATTAATTTTTTTATGACAAATTAACAACTAAATGAATTAACAACATCGTTTCCTAGTTTTTGCTACAAACAGAAGCATGTACACGCCTTACATCCTCTATTGCAGCGAAGAAGATATATACAAAATATCATGAAAGTAATACTAAAGGTGTAGGCCTACTACAGCACATTAGAATGTTGTTTAAACACAATGAATATTAAAACGAACTAAACATTTAGGAAGTGTACAGCTTTTGACTACTGAAAGGCCTACCCTTAGAATTAAATATACTGTATGTGTGTGTAATATGACATATGAAAATAATATCCACACATGTTTTGATCAGACCTACAGGTGTAGTTACACTACTGATCAAATGGGACTACATCAGGTGTTTAGAAGCTGTGAACTGCATCAGTACAGGAAGTGGGTTTAGAATTTCTACTCCAACAGGAAGTGCTGCATTACTTTATCAGGAAGTTGAGTCAACAGCCCAAATACCCCCAGGCAGCCGATAACAGTGTAGACATCCAATATCAGTTTTATTAGTTTATTAGTTTATTTATTATTATATTTTAGGGACCAGGGTCTTAATTACAGGTGTGTGCGCTATTTGCACAAAATTTAGGGGTTCCAGAGGGAGGCAAAATAAAAATGGGTGATCATGTGGTTTCCATGTGGTGACAGCAACCTTCAACTGAAAAACCCAGGTTCACAGACACACATCCTGTGAACTCAGGGAGGTGCTTAGAAGCCATAGAGGGATCCTTATTCATTTTTTCAAGCTTAGTGAATCGCAGAACAGAGGCTGATTTCTAACTGATTTCCTAGGACAGGTTGGAGGTAAACCTCGGAAATAATTTGGAGAATCACTTGAAGGTAAATCTATGCAAAAACCTTCTCTATATACTGTAGAAAGAAAGTAAAATGTTTGGAGGCAAACCTTAAAATAACACAAAAGTCACCAGGGAAGTGAGCAGGAGAAGTGTAAAGTGAAATCAGCGTGAATGGACAAAACAGTGTGATCTCTTAAAATAGGCGAACTTCTCAGTGCCAGTGTCAGTGGGAGCAGCCACCTGTCAAAGAGGAGAAGAGTGTTCAATGCTGTAGCAAAGCAACTGCAAAAGAGCAGCCACCCTCATGTTATTACCGGAAGAATTGTTTGCAACACAGGAAACAAGAAAGTGAAGACAGAACAGCAGCACGGACGACACGCAGTCAACCACAAATTTCAAAATGGGCACTGAAGAAAAAGATTTGAAAAACGAACCAGATCATCGACCAAAGGAAACTGGGCCGACAGAGAAAGAAAAGGAAACGGCAACGGAGCATTCTCCTACTCAGGCTTCTGAAAACATTGCCCCACTCAGCACATATACGTGGCACACCGAGTCTAAAGAATCCCTGGAGGAGGCAAAAGCAGAAAGCAGCCAGGCAGCTTCAGCATCATCAATCATGGATAAGGTTCAGAAGACCTCCACCACTAAATGGAGTAAGATGCAAAACTGGCGCAAGGCCCTGAGTGAAGATCCTGGAGACAAGGCTTCCACTGCGGGCAAAGGTGGCGATGCAGCAAAGGCAGAAAAGGCCATTGGAACTCGTAAGAACCCCTTCAGAAGGGCCTTGTCGGAGCCTCCAGGGATGCTCTTTGCAACGCTGTCCTCCTCTAGCTCGTCCAATGCTACCCAGGCAGGTGCCTGTTCTGCTGCTGCAGAGGCCTCCGGGACCGGCCCTGGGGACACTTCACAGAAAGTGGGTGGAGGGGCACTTTTTAGAAAGTACCTGAGGACAGTGTCACAGAAGCTCAAGAGGCCTAGGCTGCAAAGTCGGAACAGCGCCCTCACACTGCTGCCAGGTAAGGAGCCTGCACCCTATAAGACCCGATCACTTTTAGCTCTCCAAAATACACATTTGCAAATGTACAGTATTTTCTTTTAAAGACAACATTTACATAGCCAATGGGTCCTATTGTCTTGCCTCACAATGCCATTGGATAGTGAATGCGTATATAGGTCAGACCATAAGGCCTTGAACTCATTTCACCTGAAAACCTTCGTGGAAGCGCATCATATTTTATGTATTTTTGGGTCTTACAGGGTTAAGTGAATTTATATTGGGCTCCTTTGCTATTCACTCCTCTAGTTTCCAGTTTAAAGTTACAGATGTAGTCTATATTGTTGATATAGATGAATATCTCCTTGTGTGAGGTACCAGGATAACCCATATTAGGATTTACTAAATCTTTAGTTGCTGTAGATTTCTCTTACATATTACTGGTAGTGTAGATTTTATTCTCCTTCATATACTATTCAGCATTAATTCCTGAAAAGACAACCCAGAAGGAAATGAAAAAGTATTATATTATAATGCTTGTAACTTAATAATCACAAAGTAATGGTGCCTATGAATTTGAACCCACACACTGTGACCAAAGGATGTGTATACAGTAGGTGGCCCTGGTGCTTCATAGTCGCTGGTTCGATACCCGCTGACTTCTGTCCAAGTGTCGAGGTGTCCCTGAGCAAGACACCTAACCCTAACTGCT
>JAODLI010027130.1:25658-43284 GCA_027575585.1 Percopsis omiscomaycus | reverse complement strand
GGCCAGTCAATGGCATCAATGCCTTCGTCATCCAGGAGCTGCCTACACACTGTGGCATCATGAGGCCGGGCATTGTCAGGCCTCATGATGCCACAGGTCAAGCTGGATGATGTTGCAGGCAGCATAACGTTCACCACGGTGTCTCCAGACTCTTTCACGTCTGTCACATGTGCTCATTGTGAACCTGTTTCTGACAGTAGCAGAAACATGTAGCCCGCTGGAGGTCCTTTTGTAGGGCTCCGGCAGTGCTCCTCCTGTTCCTCCTTGTACAAAGGAGCAGATACAGGTCCTGCTGCTGCCCTTCTACGGCCCTGTCCAGCTCTCCTCGCGTAGCGGCCGTCTTCTGGTGTCCTCCATGCTCTTGAGACTGTACTGGACTTTGCTGGACTGCCTGTGCAACCTGAAAGAGCTGCAGGTACCGCCTCATGCATAACAGTTTTCTACACAATTGCTTATAAACCAGATTTCCACAGCAGGTGTGCAGTGAAATGATGGAATCCCCACCTTAACTGCATCTGTATACAGTACTGTAGCTCATGTTATATGACTGACTGCTGATAACCAGAGGTTCCGCTGTAAACTAAACCGCTTTCCCTCACCAGGAAACGGAAATAAACTGTTCAGCATCAGCTGATGGCACGTGCGATTTGGTTGGGGTCCAACATGTAGTTTGTCGACACGGAATGCATTTATGGCAATATGATCGAATAATCCTGACTCAGTGACCATTGTGAAAGAGGAAAATATCAATACTGAGGTTATTTATTAACAAAGTTTTCTAATTCTCTTCCTGCATATTACTTCCCATCAATTGTTTTTCATCCCTCCAGATATGAATCCATACTCATAATTCATTTTTCTCTCCTTATTCTACTGTACTTCACAGCCAGATAATATTTCAGGTTTACCATCGGCCTTTACTTGTGCAATTTCCAATGGACGGACAGTATATCGTGTTTCCCCCCTTGTATTGGGTTGTGTGCTGCCCTCGGTCCGCTAAAACATTTTTCATGGTTTAATGTTTTAAAATTGGAAATGCAAATTGTTCTCAGGATACTGATAAAAATAGAAATGGATGTAGTCGTCTGGCTATCACATGGCTATTGCCTGGGCCTATAAGGAGGGGCCAATACATTTCATTAATATGCTGATGTATGCTACCACATGATAATGTACCTGTAGCCATGCTTTCTACCAGGCTCTGTATGAGTTCCAACCACAAACCAGTAGTGGATCCGCTAAACCTTATTTTTTTCTGTGAGAGAGAGAGAGACTCTGTATGTGTATTCACTAACTACAAGTGGCTGTTAAAGGTTGGAATGGGATCTAAAGGTTGTAATTAAGTGTGTGTGATTTCCGGGTCAGGAGAAAATACCTTTTATTGATCAACAATATAAAATATTTCCTCCTCACATTCTCTAATTATTCATGCATGTCAGACACACTTGCAATCATAATTAATTATTCATGAATATAATTAATATCTATTGCAGTCAGTGACGCAACGACAATAAGGCAAGCCTGAGTGGAAGCGTAACAAACATAAATCTAATATAATTTCATGTGTAATCGTTTTATATCTAAAATTTTCTGAGAATAAATTCTAACACTTAATTCTCTACAAAATGTGGGTGTTTCATGTCCACTTTAAGGTGTGAGGTTTGCACCTCCAATTAAACTGTTCAAACATAGTGACACGATCATTTAATCTTCTTTATTCCCCTTCACTCTGTCCTATTAGCATGAGCAGTGTGCATTATGGAAATGATTTGCAGTGCTTTAGATAAGAGCTGTATCGGGTCTGGAAGACTACAGTAAATGCTGTAAAAGAAGAATTGTGCATGCCTCCTAATGATTCTGCTAAATACTAATTAATACACAGTATTCTTCACCCATTATTCTGCAGGAAGAATTACTGGGTAAACTAAGCCCAATAAAAGCTGTTTGCCCTTGTCTCAGCTTTTCTCTCCAGCACTGTTGTGGAGAAATGTACAGCTTTGAGAATGTTGTTAGCCCCCGAGCTATTCTATTTCATTATTAAGTTAGTACAAGATAACATATAATGGATAGTCTCCTTATTTCTTTCTCCCTCTAGCCCTTTTTCTATACAGTAATTGTGGGATGGACAATATCGCGGCAGCATCTTGCCATTTACGTAGGTCGTACGCCATTTTTTCAGGTTAAGCATTGTTAACCGACTGGGTGTATAACCCAGGATCCTATCAGATTTGATTAGAAATAACAGTAAAGCTAAGCTCATTAATGCACTCTGGTCAACGGCAGGCCATCATTAGTCATCTCATCTTCCCTAGTAATCCATGTGAATTGCATAACACTAGTCCGTAGTGATTGGTATGACTATCAAGGGTTTGCAGGCGAATTTGTTATGAATTCTGAATACGAATTATGCTCGTCCACCAGTAAAATCTCTTTGTTGCTACAAAAATGCACGCCATTGTTTTATCCTTCCTCAGTGTCGCTCATCTAATGCAAAGGTTTAGACAACATGGGATGAAAGTGGCAGTGATGCTGCAGTTTTAGTCTAGCCTGTAGCACAGACAAGGGTCTTCAGTCCAATTAGATGGCCTCTAGCCTCACCACACAGACACATCTAGGAAGCTATGAATTGGATGACCTGCCTCCGTTCATCATAAAAGCAGATGTGACATCCCAGGATATCATACATCGCTTTTTTTAGCTATGCCTGAAGGGAGTAATACCTTTTCTAATAGATTAGATACAACTTTAATTACTTTTTTAATTACAAGTTTTAGTTAATCATAGACTGTGTCCTCCAAAAGATTAGAAACTTGTATCTTCACAGTCCCGGGTTTTTCTTCACAAAGGGTTTAAGCTTTCGGAGTTCTTTATTGACATTCTTATCCAAGTGATGTATTAAAATGATAAATGTATTGATCAGCTCTAAGGGCAGAAGATCCTCTGACCTTTAGGGTCAGTGTTTTACCATCTGACTGACGTTGCCTTAAAACTGTGCATAGTTCAGCAAAGAAACCAATTATGAGTCCCTTTGTACTGCATTATTTAAATCCTAAGTCTTCTTTCTGCTTTGTCTTTCTGTTTAATTCCCAGAGGGCTGCTATGAATGCTTTAATCTAGTTTTGTCTAAAGTCAGAGCCTGTGATTGAATGTTTTGTTTTTAAAGTAATATACTGTATTGACAAGGTGGGCAGTCGTTTTACTGTGACATATTGACTGAACTTAAAAGCATAATACAGAGAAAATTGTGTTTAGAAAATGGGCCTATGTCTGTCCAACAAAGAGTAGAAAATATAAGAAATTAGTATCTCTTTGTATTGATGTAGCAGTTAAAAGTGTATTTTGCAGTTTTTTTTGTTAAATATTTGTGTATGCAAAAAGTTGTACAGTATGAGAATGAAAACAATTAACTATTATGTTATTGCTGAGAAATGTATACTGATTTTATGTATTTTTGGTGTTATGTTTAAAAAAACGTAAATGTAACGGAAACCAGTCAACACACTTAAGTAAAGTTTCCCTCGTATTAAAAGACATCTGTAATGAGTGTTGTGGCGAGTGCAGACGCGAGCCTGAGGGAGACAAGGGAGAGGCGAGGATAGACTGTAAACAAGCCATGCTCGTGGTTCATTAAAGACTAAACAAATGATTTAGCCTTCTGGCGAAACAAAGTGAGTGAACAAATGTTACAACTAAACAGTCTGGTGACGATGACACTTAAACTTAAATAGTCTTGAATTAAGTGGCGCATCTGGTGCCCAAATGCCCCAGTGCCGTACACCTGTGGCTGAGGAGCACAGGTTGGGAGCTCGGCCGGGAGCATGGTAGACACCCCGTGCACCGTACCACGGCGCTCTCCACCGGAAGGAGGGGCGCGTGAACGCAGGGCGCATTCCCGCTTTCTTCTTTGTTTTCATCATCATAAGCCTGGCTTCTTTCAGTTAGTCTGACTCAATTTCAGAAAATTTGGTTCCATAAAGCAAATTCAACATACTGTAGTTCAAGCTCAGTTACTATGGAAACGTATGCTGGGAAACTAACCTGGTTCAGGGCAGGCTAATTGTATAAACTTATACAATTGGAAAACAAAAACTTTTGGCTCCAAAGCCAAAATCTACACACAAGCCATGACAATCAGAAAAACTGGTGGTTTGGGTCTAGTGGCACCCCGGCCCCTTTCGTGCAGGTGGCAGAGCTTGTAGCAGCCGTGGTTGCAAGTGGGTTTTCTCACAAGTGCACATAGAAGCGGTTGTAAGCCCTATGGCTGTGCTCAATGGGTGCCGGACAGGGCAGTGCGATGGTAACCCCTGATGTGTCACGGAGCACGTTAAAATAATGCACATGTTCTAAATATTGAGAGGGATGTATCCCCTGTGTCCCCCCCCCCCTGTAATCTATGCCTATGGGTCAGACCATTTTGCCTACCTGTATGAGCGGTATGTTATCGAGAGAAGGGATTGCATATATTTGTAGATTACTCAGGCCACACATTGCGAACAGCACACGCTGCAATAAAGCGCTCACAGTCTCAATAGACTGTGTGCATACTTACCATTGTGAAGAATATTTTTAGTTCTTTTGTCCCCACTCAAGTTGTTGCCTTTCAGGGCCGGCTCTAGAACCCTCTGACAGGGTGGGCAGGCAGAGTTATTAGTTATTAACTCAACTCCATTTGTATACAGTAGTTTGTGGAACAATAGTGACGTCACTAAGCCCTGCCTCCGCCCAGATTTCCTTTTGTTCCGTGTGTGATTTGTACAATTAAGTTCTATATTTGTATTTGCACTTTAATGTGTGCTTTATTAGCTCCAGTGTGTTGGGGTACAGTAAGTGTGTTGTTGTTGTTACAATAATTGTGTTATTGTTGAGACACCATTACCCGCCATGAATGTCATTTTTATTTCGTCCTTGTTTGACGTCATCAGCCAACGACAAGCTGCCACCTATAGTGCCGGAAGGCAGCGTGCGTCCGACAACTGACGTTGCCGCAAAGCTCCTTGACCGCAGGACCGCATTTGAACGAGACTCCTGATGACATCACTGCCCGCGGAGTCCATCGGTGATCGGTCTTCTCTCACCCAGACGACACAGACAATTTGTAAGCATTTCATATTTCTGTGTGTCAGGGACCAAGCAGTAAAGGCAAGGACACACGGTTGTCGTTAAGAAAATTGTAGGATTTTATTTAGCCACTATATCAATTAAAGTTCAACAAAAATACTTAAAATGGGTCTTGTAACAAAACTGAGGTCAACATAACAATAATACAGTGCAAGTCTTCACATAACAGAACTGACCTTCTGAATGACACACAAGGAGGGGTATATATACACAAAGGCTAGCCTACACCAAACACAAAGGGGAGAAAACTTAACTTACTACAACCAACCATAATAAATTACTAAACAAACAAACACTACCAATATTAATCTTAAGTATTTTGTAGTTCAGAGTCCCCCTTCCCACTGCCAGGAGTTGGTTCCTTCCACTTCCTGTGGTGGAGTATAAAAGGCAGTTCCAACCTCCAGCTCTCCTTTTGGCAGATGACTCAGCAACAGCAGCATGTGGAGTAGCCAAAAGACGGGTATAAATCACTAAACAATTAAAAGAAAAGGTGTGTTGTGGTTATTTATAGCAACAAAACTCATTACCACCACTAGGGTTAGGGTTAGCCTAGATGCAAGCCTCATCTTATAGAGCGATCCAAATCCTATTATTCTATTCCTTTCTTTCTCCTTTACTCAATCAATTTTTCCCCAGTATAGCTGGTTATTTAGTAAACTAGATTATTTGGGTAATCCAGTGATCTAATACTAGTCCTGGCTAAACATATATAAGGCTGTGTTATTGTCTGATATTCAATTTGAGATGTTTGGTTCATTGAAACCAAATCTGATCACATATTGACATGTTCATCCATATATTATTAAATGTAGGTTCAGTGTGTGTTTTGTTTTTGTCTCTAATAAATGTATTAATATATTAAGCATTGTTTCACTGTTGTACCTACCAGACCAATCGTCCCTCCTCTGGTAAGACTTGTCATGTTAAATTAGACGGATTAGACTGACGAAAATTTGTATATTATCTTACATTTATGATCAACCATAGTTGCCATTAGCTGTAAGTGGTCCCTTGTGCCTTTAAGACAAGGTGGTGCTCTGAGGTTATAAATTATAAACATTCATAATTCATAAAAATATTAAATAGGACATTAAATATTAATTGTTGATACTCGTACCAAAATGTGTAGACCCCAAATCACTACAATCACAGCCAATCGAAGGAAATTGGACTAGGCCTATACAGCACATCCTCTCAAGGTGCCACACACATCTGATCGCAATGCACAGCATCTTGACTGCTTTCAAACATGCCTTAACATACAGCAATGTGCGAGAATTCATTCTTCACGCTGAGAAACTTTTTTTTTGGACCATAGACGTGCAATGCTCCACAAAAGTAAGGCCCAGTTGATTCAGCTAGCGTTTGAGAAGGACTTAACTCTTGCAACTCTTTTAAAATTAATCCAGGTGGTTCATTTACTTTGATGCCAGCCCTGGCTTTCTTGATTATTATGAAAAATATTGAATTATTTATAGATTTATCTATTTATTATTTATGAGTATGTCTGAATTTATTTAGTAAGGAGTCTATAGGCTATTTAAATTTTCACTAATGCCGCGTACAGTGCAGTGTGTGTGTGAGAGAGAGACTTTGCACTTATATTTCGAGATTGGAGCTGCGTTGGTGCTTCTGTGTTGGTTGTTTATGGCAAACTGTTATTATGAAGCACAGATTGAGTTCTCCCAGCATTTACTCTAATGCCCTCCCATTAATTTTGTTTTGATGCTGACTGAGTGAATTTGCAGCCTTGAGGTTTAATATCTACTGTAGGCCTATGTATGTCTTGTATAAGAGATTTTAATAACCTACAGGTTTTCTGTTATTACTGTTTTAACTTTTAATTTATTGTGCCCAAGGTTTAAGTAGGTTATAGCCTATGACTCCCATTGAGAGCAGTGAACATCACCGCTCTCTTATTGCTTTATGCTGTGGTGCAATGATTTGATCCATGTTCAACCTCTAGTGCTGCTTAGTGTGCACACACAATTATCCTGACTACTTGAACCTGTCTGAAATTAGTCTGATTGTGAACTTGAATTGACCGTTATGGAACCGCTTTAGCCCCAAATGATTTGTTAGGTTAATTCAAGTCAGGTTTTGGACTTTAATCCCCACTTTTCTTAGTGCGCTTTATGGAATAGGCCCAAGGTCCATACCAAATAGCTTGGCAAGCAGTGAATGTTATTGTGTTCTTGACATCATAATTATCACGGGCGGCGCACAAGAGAAATAATCAGGTAAACTACAAGTAAATCTCGTCTAATCCCTTAAACCATCTTGAAAGTAATCAATAATAAGTGGCAGCCATAAAGGAAAACCGATAAGGCCTGTATAAAGCAACCTTATCAAGGTACAATAACACTAAAATGTTCCTTATTGGCTATAGTTACCACTTAATGGCAGCTACTGCAAGGTGAATAAAGGAAGTAAAGAAACTGGGAAAGACAACCTAAAAGGGCATGTAGAACAGCATTGTATTTTGCTTTAATTGCATCTGTACATATGAGCAAATGAGAGTGATAGTAAATAGTACAGTAGAAACAGTGATATATGTGCAAACATGTACATCATGTGTACGTGTTCATGTGTCATGAAGTTTGTAAGTTTGTGTTTGGATGAATAATTTTAGGAGTGAGCCTTTATAATGTCCCCCCCCCCCCAAAAAAAAATGCAAATCCGCAAAGGAAGATTACTCAACACCTATAGCCTCTAGGAAAGAGCAGAAAACCAGAGCCATGTGTAGTCAAGTGTTCCCACCATTTGAGGATACTGCATGCAATGGCTCCTTCTAGACTACTCACTGCTCAGTGCTCTGTTGGTCTGGCACACACAAAACGCAACATAACACAAGACAGCAGAACATAGCACAGCCGGAGCTCAGCTGAGGAACAAACACATCACGCCTTCAGTATTTACAATGATACAAACACTGTTGTACACACCTAATATGGAAACTGTAGTTTTACTATTACACACATAAATACACACATCCTAGTTTTTGATTTAATATATATATATAAATAAATAAAATAATTTCTCATTCAAATGTGAAACGTGTTTGTGTCACATAAAATGTTAGCCTATTGATCCTAGAGGATATATTTCATACATTGTGTGTGTTTGTGCGATCACTCTGTCTCTCTCTGCTGGTTGCTGATTAATATTAAATTACAAAGCTGTCATTTCTGTTACTGCCAAAGAACGCGATAGCTAGTATATTTTACTGTTGTGTATGCATTTATGCACAAAGGCCCATGTGCAAAGTCACAGGGCATATCAAATCTATTTGCAAATACATCTATAGTGCTTTCATGCTTAACAATATGGCAGGCGGCACACGTCATAAAAACGTTAATAGAAAAGAAAAGCCAACTTGCAGTGGCTTTAAATTGTTAGGTCTTGTTAGGCCCATAAATAATATAGTGCACTTTCTTCAACTGCTCTTTAAGGAGACATGGACCAAAAAAATCATAGCTATATAGACCCACTGTAGCCATTGTAATTTCATTTCCAAAGCATTCCTGATATTTAAGAAGTCAGTCATGTGTAATTTATGCATCAGAAAAAAGCATATATGTAATTATTTCCAACTCGCCGCAACTCAGTGAAATGTTCAGTCCTTCATGCGTTTTGTTCCCCATGAAATGTGAGATTTTTCCATGGTAGAGAAAGATTTCATTAAAAACAACAATGTAACTTACAGAAATCGTTGTGTACTTTATACAATTCTGGTTTTAGCCTTTGGCAGACTTGCACAACCTTATCGCTTCAGGCTACTGTATGTTCTTTGTGTAGGCTACATTGTATTTCTACAGGAGTTATTGCAACAACAATAAAAAAGAATGGTTTGTTTTGTTGTTGTTTTGGCCTAATCTTGAATGCAAAATTCTTGGGTAAACCAAGGAGGGTCTAGTCTGGTTAAAACTCTTCTACATTTGTAACCCAACTGGATTTCTTTTTAAATGCTTACAAGTAGAATAAAGTGGATCAGCACGCAAATAAGGTGAAGGTCCATAAGCACCTCAGCGGGGGAGACTGTCCAAACTGACATAAACTGACATAACTCTTTGTTAAACAGTAGCAAGCATAGCAGTCATAACCCAGATTCACTCCCATCAGACAAAAGGGTTAGGGTTCATCATTTTACATGAGGTAGATGATTTACGGGATAAGGATACAGATTTTTATGAGCTACAGCATTTGCATACAACTTGGCGCACTATGTGATTTCTGTTATTTAAGTCAAATAAAGAGAAAATAATACTGAATATATGTATGGTACTTTTACCATAATTTCTTGTGAAAACATTGCTTTAAGATATACAATTATTTGCTAAAAAGATTATGTGCTGGCACAAAGTAAAGAAGAATGGCTCTCAGATTTAGCTAATCATCCTCTCAACATGGTCAGGTGTTCCAGTATTAAGACTTGGAATAAACGTGAAAGTATTTTGATATGTGAATATTATTTCTGAACTCTGTACATAATGCTTGTGATTGCTACTATACTGATTGTGTCCCTAGTTAGGTCACTAACGGGGCATGAGTTGTAAATTAGCAGTAGTTATATACTCATTTCCAACTATACAGACTTCTGAACTGTACCCATCTTAAATTGTATTGTACCTATTAAACAAATAAATAGGCCTACATAAATAATGACACATCCAAATGTTACATAATTAGGTCATTTAGCAGACGCTTTCATCGAAAGTGACTTGCAATTACATGGTGCTATTACATGGAGCAGAATGGGGTTAGGCATCTTGCTCAAGGATACTTACAGGTAGGCCAAATCTGGGGCTCGAACCCACGACCTTCCGGCTGGGAGTCCATCACCTAGACCACTACCGGTAGACTATCCTGCCAAATATTGGTGTAGGAATATTATTAGCCTACTGTAAGCCCTAAATGTAAAATACACAGAAAGATAATACATTTTTTGAACTAGTAAAGTAGCTGTTAATACTCAGACATGCAACATCAGTAAATCAGTGCCTATTAAATATTGCAGCACTAAGTCTAAAGTGAATAAACACTGGGGAGAAATGCAATCAGACAGCAAAACATATTGCAATAGCTTTCTGAATATTGAAAAATACTGTTGCTGAAATACTGCATTTATATAATAATAAATATGTTTTGCATGGTAAATAAATACAGTATAATTTAAAAATCGGATAGGATGCCTGCGATTATTCATTGTTGTGTGTTTGTGTGTGTGTGAGTGTGTGCTGGCACAAGCGTGCATTGAATGCAAATGTCTTCATTCGTCTGTTCTTCCTAGAATGGTTCTTCCCACCACCCCTCTCTCTCCCCTCTCGCCTTCCTTTATGTTCTCCTTTTTTTCTACTCTCTACTTTTTGTCCCGCTCCCCGTGCAATAATAATTTAGCTGATTGAAGTCTTTTGAGTGCTTCAATGTGAATTCTGGGCACGGCTCTTTTCCGCCCACTCACTACCAGTGACTGACTGCGACGGGTTTAGCAGGACTTCTTGTCTAGGGACGAGGGTGGCGCAATGATTCGCCAAACGACATTTGAGCTTTTAACCTACTTAATTTTACGTCCGTAAATCTCCTAGATTACAGACTATGTCTGTAAAAAGAAGTCATCCTGGCATCTCTACTGCTCTTTCGGCTCCCCTTCTTCCACCGAGGAAATGTGAGACAAATATTGGGGAGCGTTATTTCCTGTGTTGGAAGAGAGCGCAGAAAGTTTGCGGTCGGGTCTTAATTGCCAGGAGGGGGATGGAGTGCAGATGAGAGGAGAAGCAATCTCAGAGATGAATACATTAAATGTAGAGTCACTTGGAGGAAAGCTGCCAGCGGCTCTGCAGTACATGACAATGAACAGCTTGGCGGTCGAAGGTTGTTCAGTGTATTGGATCACCTTGAGTGGAAACAAATGTGTGTTCAAGGGAGGGTGAGACATCACAGCTTCACTCCTGTGTCTCAGTAAAACTCTGGAATAGGCTGCATTGGGGTGGTGGGGGGGGGTTACTTTCTCAAGTTTCTCAAACCTTATTGCATCGCTGACCCCTTTTTATATTCAAATGTGTGTGTGTGTGTGGATGTAAAGCAATACAGTAACAGCAGTGTCCTCCATGCACGGCACCCAGACAAACCGCACACGTTGCTGTATTGCTAGTATGGTGTTGCATTCGTGTGTAGACTCTACAAAGCACTCTAATAACTAGAGTACGTGGATCTTGTATGTGTTTATAGTACTAAGCAGAATGTGTGTAAGTAAGAGAAATTCTCAGGCGTGAGGAAACTGTAGAAGAACCCTTGGTTAGGAAAATAATAGCCTTATGTATCTTCTTTTTTTTTCATAGCAAAAAAGTTATTGTACTCTTACATGAAATACTGTAGTAGAAATGATTGTACATATATTGTACATATACCTACAAACGCTGCAATAATATGGAAAATAAATGAAAGGGAATGGCAACCTAATGTTGTTATGATACATATTACAGTAGGTACAGTATGTTTACATTTGTGTACACATGTGTGTATGTGTGCATATATGCATATTTAAATATGTAGTTAGCTGTGTCACTGCATGACTCCAGCAGACACACTAAGTACTGCTTTTTAGTAAGAGCCTTAAGCATGTCTTAATGGGCAGCAGGTGAGAAGTGCATGGAGAAAAGTAATAGTTGTAACTAATATTGTTGCTCTGGGATGTTCTTTTTGTGACGTGGTTGTCAGCACCGCTAGCCAGAGAGCTGATTAATATGAGTGTTGTGATAATGCTATAACACTCTGGAAACCCTTTCACTCAAGCTCTTTTGGCTTAAAGCGCATCTTTGAATTGCCCGGGAGGTGTACCACACATATTTCATAAGCTTGTCCTAGGGACCATAAATAGGAAATGAGAAATCTGTTTATCGC
The DNA here is from genome assembly GCA_027575585.1 of Percopsis omiscomaycus. NCBI lineage: Eukaryota > Metazoa > Chordata > Actinopteri > Percopsiformes > Percopsidae > Percopsis > Percopsis omiscomaycus. The sequence goes on along the minus strand of JAODLI010027130.1, from coordinate 31,263 downwards.
GGTCTGCAAAAGGGGGATGTGAAATTAAAGAAATGATTCCTCCTGTCTGTGGAATGGTTGCAGTGGTAAAATCCCACCATTGTAAATATGACATATTCATGTACGTTCTGAAAGACTTGGGGTTTGGGTCAAAGTTTTTAAAAATTGACGATAATCCATCATGAATGTACTTTCCTTTGTGTTTATTTGTATTTCTGTGTTTCTGTTGTTATTATTATTGTTTTATTATTACATTTGAGTAATCTTATAACTTTATATTATAAATATTGTAATACACTTTTTACCGACAGTTTATGTAAACATCATATACATACAGTATATATATACATATACTCAATATTATAAATATTACTCAATATTATAAATACAGTTTTACTTGCTTACTTACTAATATTGTATTTGGATGCCTTTAAACATAGCTGAACATGCTAGCTATGGTCTGCATGAGCCTTTATGTGTTGCATATACACAGATATTCCCTGCTCTTGAAGTGGATTATTTTGTGTGATATAATGAAGTTTCACACTGTTGCACCATATTCCTCACAAAGAATGAGCTATAGCGCCTTATAAGGACAAAAGCCTCTGAATACCGACAGTCTTGGACACCTGGCTGAATCTTTTAGAAAGTTGCGGGCGGTTTGTTGAACTTTGCCGACAAACACTGCGACAGCACTCGTCTATCTCTCCCGGTCTATGAGACCTGCAGTCATTTGTTATACGCAATGAGAGGGGCGTGTGGGTTGTGTGTGCGTGTTGTGCGTGTCTGATTGATGCTCCAAGAGGGGTGCAGTCGCTGTCTCGAACACTGGGACTCGATCCATCACTATAGACAGACTATTGTCAGGCGTTCGCACCCTGCACGCACACACACACACACACACACACACACACACACGCATGCACCCACATTTCAGCCATCGCCTCTGATTCCAATCAATTCGAAACACACATTCACATTACTCTGCATGAGTAAACGTGTGAGCACCCATGTGCATGAATGCTCACACACACACACACACACACATAATGTGTGAAGCTAACTAATTACATCAAAATAAAGGGCATGTGGGGGGGGTGAAAAGTAAGGAAGGGACGAAGAAAATGAAAGGGAGTGAGTGAATGAAAGAGAGAAGAGACCCATTTTAATATTACACCACTTATATTGTATAGTCCATGGGCTGGAGATGTACAGTCCCACCAGCTCAGCTAACTTCTTTTAATGCCGTAGCACTCCACAGATCCAATTGTGATGTTAGAGGTCCTTATTGAGTTAAATGTGATAGAAACCTTCCACTGTTTTACACATTACATTATGTATTTTATAGCATAAATACCGTGAATACATAATATATTTCAGAATAGGTAATACAAGTAACATTTAAATAAATACATTTCATATTATGAATATCAACTCATGAACCTACAAAAAGCATTGGAGGGTTCGGACAGCTTGAACCCCTATTTTAAACTATGGCATTAAACCTGAACGCACCTTCCCCCCCCCCCACCCCCGTGGAAGATGAAAAGGCTATCTTCCGGCCCAAGAGACAGTCAAATGTTGGCTCAGCCACTTCATTTGTATTCCGAAATGAGCGTGTGTCCGCCTCGGGTGATGTGAAAGCACACACAGCATATCTACACTCGGCTGCTGCCTCTCCCCGCTGGTCTCACCAAGCATGTCCAAGGGAGATTTAACGCTGGAGCAGGTATTAAGGATCTGAGGTGAGGCGTATAGGCGTGGGCTAAGGGCCCCCTGCCGAGCACTGAGAGCCATGAGCGAAATGATTAGCGATAAGTGTCAGAAAGGGAGCCAGATATGTCAATCATTTCCCCTCGGCCTGTCTGCCATTCCTCATACCGGACCATCATCGACGCCCACACATGCTGAGCAGTTTGTGTGTGTGTGTGTGTGCATGTGTGTGTGTGTGTGTGTGGATACACCACGGCAGCTTGGCAGCAGTGCCATTCAGTTGCAGAGGTGAACCCAGCGGCCTCGCCTGACAGACTGACAGACAGGAGTGATGTGATGGAAATTGCCTTTGACCATCTTTCTGTTACTCTTCAGCCCCGTCACCCTGACAGAAATGACAGACACTCTGCCCAACGTTTAAGGCCTTCCTCGTGTAAATGAATGTCTATATGCGCATGTGTCCGGGCTCAATAGAGGTTCAAATCAATACGTCAAGACACCTTTATGGGTTTTCTGTGTGGGCGTCATTGTGTGGATTTTTCAGTTGATGTCAAATTAACAGTATTATGTGTCCTTTTCTTCTGCACCACTCTAAAGTATTGTTCAGTCACTGTGTGAAAATACTGGATGTTATTGCTAGCAGATGAGAAGCGTTATAACATAATTACTCAAGTTTGTTGAATTTACTATTGGAATTTCAAATACAACAAAGACAATGATTTTTCTTTTCCTGTTTAACAAATGGTTTGTATAGGCTTATGGCCTGTAAACATCTAATATCTCTTTTGAAATAAATGTTCCCTTAAACTGAAAAGAAATAATTGAGGTTGTGTACAACATACTGTACTAAGATCTGCCATTCACAAAACATTGAAGTGGTTTCAGGGAAAGCTCCTACACATATAGGAGCAATACCAGGAGTGCTATAACAGCCTCCACTCTTCTGCTTTCTTCTAGACTGTGGAACATTGGCGACAGAAGTGCATCAGTGAGGTCAGGCACTGATGTTGAGTGATAGGGCCTGGCTCACAGTCAGCAGTCTAATTCATCCCAAAAGCTTTCAGTTGGGTTCAGGTCTCAGGTCAGGTCAGGCCAGTCAACTTCCTCCACATCAGGCTCAGTAAACCATATTTTTTTACAGACCTCAGTTTGTGCACAGGGGAATCATCTTGCTCAAACACTGAGCTCGCAAATCTCTAGGATGCCATTATATGCTGCAACATTAAGATTTCCCCTTCACTGGAATTAAGGGGCCAAACCTTATGGTTAGCCTACGCACTCAGGTGGGTTCTCCTGGCATCTCCTGGCATCTCCTGGCATCTCCTGGCATCTCCTGGCATCCGCTAAACCCAGACTCATCCGTCAGATTGCCAGATGGTGAGCCGTGATTCATCTCTCCAGAGAAGATGTTACCACTGCTAGAGTCCAGCGGGGCACGTTAGGCTTGTGTGCAGATGCTCGTCCACAGAAACCCACTTCATGTAGCTCATTACAAACAGTTCCTGTGCTGAAGTGCTTCCAGAGGCAGTATGGAGCTCGGTAGTGAGTGTTGCAACGTACTTCCAGTTATCCGAGGCAAGTCTATCAGTCAAATCTAACTGATTTGTTGGAAAGGTGGCATCCTATGATGACAGTGCCACGTTGAAAGCCACTGAGCCCTTCAGGCTGCCATTCTGGTGCAAATGTTTGCCTAAGGAGATTGCATGGCTGTGTGTTTGGTTTTAATGGATCTGACTGAAATAGCCAAACGCGTTCATTAGAAGGGGTGTCCACATATTTTAGGTAATGTAGTGTGATACAGTTTATGATGTACATCTAATACACTGGTGCAGATGATTTTGTACATGTTGTCATACTCTTTGAGACTTATACACATTCTGTATGTTTGATTATCAATTCCTAAATGGCTGGCCAATTTCGATTTGCAGTTTTAAACTTCAGCTGCAGAATGTGAATTTTCTTTTTTATCTCCTACAGTATAGTCTTATAGATTTATAACTTGTCCTGTCCCCTGATTGTGATTCAACAGTATTGCTGCTGTGTATTAGATCTATGACCTTATGGCAATCAAATAATCAGTCAGATGCTTTATAAGTCTTACTGCTCCCTGAAGAGGTAAATTACACTTCTGATTGCATATCAGACTGACTTTAATGTCCGCCACAAATCATTAACTTCACAGTCTTTACCAATCATTCTTGTTGACACGCACATATTGTATTGGGCACAGGCTTTCTATCTTTCTCTCCCTCCCTCTATGACAGAAAGGCAGTACCAACCAGGGTCTACCAATATTCCTCGGCTAATTTCGAGAAGGATAGGATGACATTTGTGTTGACACACACGTGCTCATTGTAAGTGAAATGTCATTGCATAAAACCTTTGATTAATTTCTTCATTTGTCTGTTCCAAATTGTTTATGCTTACAGACGCTCTTTGCTTATTACAGCTGTGTGCCACATGCTTCAAAGGTATTAACTGCCATAGCTTTTCTCTGGTAGGCTGCATTAATTATGACAACGGACGTTAATGCCGAAAAATAAGGTAGAGGTACACTCATTAATTGGGTTATAGCGCATCCCAGAAAACCACATTCCTGCCCCGGCTCACTGTTTATGTTATGAAACATAACTGTGCATGAAAGTGCAGGTAACTCTAGGGGAGGTATATCTAAGCCTATGAGCAGTGTGCTAATTTCTTAGAGCAGGCATGCACGCTCTAAGTTTTAAATCAAAAGAACAATATTTTTGTAGCACTATACTTCCAAGGGAACCAAGGGCATTATGCATACAAATCATAGTGTACCTTTTTAAATGGCTATTAATTCTGAGGTTCTGTACTCAGGAAATCCAGAGAGAAAAATCCAACAGAAAAATAGTGTCTGCTAAATGCCATAAATGTGGAGAAAAAATATAGGCTAATATTTTGAGCTTGTGGCCTCAGCGGCAAATAACTGCTTTCAAGGATGGAGTCAGATGTCGTCTGTAAAGTTTAGCAGGCACCTTCCCAGGAGGTAGATAGTCTACTGGGGAGAGGAATAGGTTATTTTGGAGGTTGATTAAATTGCAGTGAGAATCAGGGACACCTCTGAGGTCTAATTACATATCCGTCATTTGTAAAATAACAACCCATCCCTCCCCTAAAATAACAACCCATCCCTCTCCTAAAATTACTTATTTTACTAAAGTAAATATAAATAAATAAAGCTGGGATCTGGTAAATAGACTTTCAATTGGTGTATTTTAAAGGTATATTCCTTGAGTTGTGTCTGGTGGGTCACTGGGTGCATTCAAAACAAACAGTGAGCTGGGAAGGAACTTTGTGAGAACAATTAAGCAGTGTACCTTTTAAGAATTTTCTCAAGTAGATACAGTGTACAATACAGATACTTGATTAGGTAGATAAAGTGTACAGTATGTGTGTTCATATAAGTCTGGGAACTCTCAATTGAAAACCATTATAGAACCATAAGCCAATCAGGTAGGTATTTCAGACTGTGCCTACAGCAATTAGGTTCCTGCATTTGAAAATCATTCTCTTGTCTTGTTCTAATTGGTTGAAGGTGGTCCAATCACTTGCTAATGATTTTTATTGACGCCTATTGGCACCACCTCTGTGACAAATGACTTTGAATGGAGAGTGTCCATACTGAAAAGTGGAACACATTGTAGATCTTACAAATTTTGGATGGTCGTACCAGGATAACAGCACATTATACAGTATGAGTATAATACCCACAAAGGTACAACTTCATATCTAAACTATGTCAATTCTAGTCTCTAAAAGGTTCAATATCCTCTTTTTATCATTCAAGGTACTGCATATTCGTTTCAATTCCGGGAGGCGAAACCAGTTTTGGAAACTTGATGTTTAAAGATCCTGATGTTTAACGATCGATTGACAAAATGACGCA
>JAODLI010027130.1:0-18876 GCA_027575585.1 Percopsis omiscomaycus | reverse complement strand
TCCGATCTCCCATTCCTGTGGGTCTTACATAGAATCTAATCTTTAAAATCTAATCTTTAAAATTCCTTCTGACTCTTGAATAGGCCCTACTCGCGCTGTTTTACTAAGGCATTTTATGTTATCAATGCCACCAATGTAAGTATAAACATTGTAAAACTATTATTTGTCTACTATTTTTGAGAGGAAGGGAGGTTCTCCAAATTATTGTCTGTTACTGTAATCACATTCAATTCAGGGTTTCAATCATGTGTGTGTGTGCAAATGTGGTTTCTTGTACCATTTGTGTTAATATGTAGTTTAAAATGTCACTAACCTAACCCTAACCCTATTTATCAATAATATATTTTGAAGTGATTCTGATTCTCATTGGGGAGCCTCATTGCAATTCAATTAATTTCGTTCTGTTTTTGTGGAAATCAACATCTCTTGTTTTATAATGCGTTTGCGTAAACAGACTATGAAGGCAGATTTCCCCTCCCACTACATGAAAATGCTATCCAGTCTCTTACAGGAGCAACGCTGCGATCAATTTCCTAATTATTAATTGAAAATGTCAACAAGATCTGTTGTTGAACCCCCCTCTCCGCCAATTCCCTTGTGGTTTGTAGAAGCTAATTAGAACCCATGTAACAAAAAGCAACCTTGTGGAACACTGATCTCCAAGTAAAAGGAATCTCATCCTTAGACAGTAGCCTTGGAAGTCTTCCGCAAGCTGTAGCTCTACATGAAAGGGGCGAGGACAAAGTGATGATCCTGGTGTTTCATTTATTATTTAGACTCTCAGCAGACTAATTTAACACAAAATCTTCAGCAGGGCTTAGCAAATTAAAACAGTTAGGTTTGATGTTGCTGATGCAGGCATGTTGTCAGCAATGTAATACAGGCCATATACAGTACAGTACAGTACTTTGTAGCATAGCAGAATCAATCATATAATTCCATTCACATTTGCTTCAAAAGCCTGTCAGCACCTAGCTGTTCAATACACCAGAAATAACACAAATTCAGATCCAATTTAGATCTAAATTGACTAGAGTGCATGTTTATATATATATATTTATTTTTTGTTCCCTTGAGGTGAATGGTTTGTCGCCTGAAGCGAGTCACTCAAATAAGACCTACCCTGAACCCATCTCCACCTGCTTCATGAATGGCTTTGGCTCCGATTCCCTCAAGCTCGTCTTTTTTTATGTGGTCGCCTGTCTTTGATGTCATCAGATAATTGCTCCTTTTAGAAATCGGCAAGGGCCACTCGGCGCATGGTGGATGCAAGAGTTTCCATGACAACAATCTTTGTTATTCCAGCCTGTAAACAACTGTATATTGTGTCCAATCACAGAAAATGGTTTGAGTTGAGATACAGTACAGCACATCTGGGGCTGAAGAGAAGCAGAGAGAGAGAAATAGAGAGCGAGAGACTACAAAAGACACAAAGAAAGAAAGAGAAAAGGAGAGAACTGAGAAGGTATTTAGAAAGTCTGTTGAAAGAGCATGTGTGTACAACAGAGAGAGGAAGCAAAAGAGAGAGACAGGTACTTGAAGGATGCTAACAGCTCCCGAGACAGAGAAAAGGAGAGCTATATAGACAGGGAGAGCAGCCAGTCTAAATAATGAATCTGGAGGGAAAAACAAGCCCTTTCTCATCTCTCTCCTACCAAAAAGTATCTGAGTTCCACAAGACATGATAGATATTAATTGAGGTACATAATCGTAAGACAAAACGTCATGTAAGCAGAGGTCTATTTGTGTGGCTCTGCCATTTGAACTGTGATATGAAACTTTCCAGAATATTTTTAGTTTTCTTATCTGTGGTATTCCTCCATGTACTCTTAACTGTGATATAATAACCGTATACCACGGCTTGAAGTGAGCTATTGCTTTTATAAAATGGTTACCAAGAATGGCAAAAAGTAAGTAATAGACACACTACAATTTTATTGTTTTTTTAAATCAATAGACATTCTTTTATGAATACAAAAAGTAGTCCCACCTGGCTGCCTGCACATAGTGGATGGCAGTTGCTATGCAACATACATCACAGGCTAGCACTTTGACTATTTATTTATATTTATTTGCACGTTGCCATTTATTGTGCAGCCACTGAAAAACTGTCCAGCATCAGTAACGTCGGTTATTTTACTTCATCATCAACAGTGAGGTCAAAGTTTACATTTGGAGTGTCCATTTCCATTACTTTTGGAGTTTCCAGCTAGCCAGTTTGCTAATGTTACTTTCTAACAGTATTTTGTAGCGTAGTAATACGTATCTGTGCAAAGGAATTTGACATCATGGCCGGGGGGCAGCATAGTCCAGTGGTCTAGGTGTTGAACTCCCAGCAAGAAGGTCAAGCCTCAGTGTTGGCCTACCTGTAAGCATCCTCGAGCAAGATGCCTAACCCCTATCTGCTCCATGTAATAGCACCATGTAATTGTAAGTCGCTTTGGATAAAAGCGTCTGCTAATTGTAATACACATTCATTATACCACTACTATGAAACAATCAAATCGCTTGATTTGAGCTACCCATTTTATAATGATACATAATGCGTGCACACACACACACACACACACACACACACACACACACACACCAATATTATCAGTGAATATAACTTTCAGTTCCTATTTACATTTAGGTTATTTAGCAGACACTTCTATCCAAAGCAATTATAGGAGTAGGTAGGGGTTAGGCATCCTGCTCAAAGCTGCTAGCAGGTAGACCCATGCCAAGGCTCGAGCCCAGGACCTTTTGTCTGAGACTAAAATAGACCACTAGACCTTTCTTTCGGCATTTTCAATATTTCCTTTCACGAGAACTGTGTTGACACAGGTTAACCTTCATTGTAAAAACAATTTGTCGTCTAAACCAATATTTATTTGTTGTTTTTGTATTTATTCCGCTACGAATACCATTACCCAAGAGAATAAATATGCCATTTTGTGGCAGCTGAAGGCAGCAAGGTAACTCAACCAAGCCAATTGGAACAATTAATCATGTCTGCTATCAAAACAGTTGCATGTAATTACGACATTTTTTGCGTTCACAGTTTGACCTTGGCATGGCTGTGCATATTTCATGAGCGGATGTTACGTTCGGATGGCGCCCCTCCCCTCTCGTTGAATCTCGCCGGGTGTGCTGTGCTCTGGCCCGCAGTCACCCACCGCACCCGAGCACCACATGTCTGATTATGTGCACCTGTGGGGAGGTTATAAGTGGGGTGGTTGGGAGAGGTCCTTATTTGGACATTGTTTGCGCTTAGCGCCATGTGTGTTTTCTTGAGAGTTTCTATTAAATGGCAGCTGAATCTCGTGGAGTTCTTTTTCGCCGTGTGCGCCTCTTTGCTTTTCCCCGTGTTACAGTGTTTCGTTTGTCTGCACTTGCACTTAGCACTATACCTGCGTTACAGCGGAGCAATGAAAGTGAAGTAGCCTCATACACACCTTATTGAATTAATAATACTTACCTCTCTGTATTTCACGGTTGTGTGAGGGTCCTATGTATTGCATACAATCCCTGAGAAAAACAAAACATGACGTAATGTAAACTTCTGTGTTCTTGAATGAACCGGAAGAATATGAAGTAGAGTACAATATAAGATGTCCAGGGCGAGGCCTGCTGCTCGCATCCACTGCACAACATTCCGTCTACAGCCATCTTGTTGTGCGTGCCAAACCATTACAAGTGCCACTTATATTAATACATCCACAAATATGGGGTCTGGGGCAGCAGTCAACAACCTGCACTGCATATTAATCGGAGAGGAGAAGAGAGGAGAGGTAAGGAAAGTGAAGGAAATGAAAAGAAGGCAAAAAATAGTAGACAGTCCATGTTTGCTGGCTTAGAATCTGTGAGCATTTTTAAAGGTACATGTCACTAATTTAAAATGCAAAAAAGTCTCTCCCTCCGAGAAAGAAGGAATGCAAGTATTTTTTTGGCTCATCAGTCTTCACAGCCAATGCAGTTGCCTTTTTTCACTCCTTCCATCTGAAAGTTGAATTTGTGTTATCTCAATCTTCGGCTATTTGTTGACATGAGAAGTCATGTCTGTTGAAAACAGGACAGTAATCGTTGAGGTTAGACTGATTTGATGAAGGTTTTCACATATTATGTGAATATTTCATACTGTATGCAGGAATCACATGCACATGATTCATTTAAGCAGTGAAGAACCAAATCCCCTACTGATGAAAAGTGAATATGTGCCTGAAGTGAATTTAGCATGAATTCATAAATGAAAGTCAGTTAAGTAAATGACAGAATTCAGTGACTGATGACAACCATTTTTTTTTGTATTATTGACGGAAAACTGCTATGTCACGATCATGTAAATCTTATAGGTATACTGTAGTTATTTAACTTCCACATTTAAGATGTTACTTAACCAGTTAACCAGTTAATTTTAGTATCGTGTCAGTTTTTTATTGCTATCATCATCCACAACACACACACACATAGAGAGAAAATGGGCTTGAGACCCTGTCCTTTTCCCCCCAGACTCACAAAGTGCTCTCTGATGTTTAATTAATTATTTGGCTCACGGAGCAAAGACCACGCCGACCGGGATCTCGAGTGGCCTGAGTTCAGCTTGTGTTTCGAGGCACATCGCTTGTTCTCACTGGGTCTCTTGTGGCCGTAGTTCTGCTTCGCCGAGGCACAATTGGCTCAACCAACTCCCCTGGAATCTAGCGCATACTATCCCCGTATCTCACGTGAACCGAATCCATGCACGCGTGCAGTTTTTTCAGTTTCATGTCATTAAAAGACCTTGAGCCACCCCCCCAAGTGCCTGCACATAGGCCTACCCCAGAAGAAAAAACAACAAAGCTATAATCTACCTGGAGTCAAATATGTTGCACACGCGTGCACACACATGCATGACAAATCACACTACATCAAACCTACAGAAGAAATATTTGACTGGTCCTCTTACAGCACGTAAGGGTAGTTATCTATGGGTAAAAATAAGTAGATATCAAATGTTTTTGCATCTTTTACAATTAATTAATAATAGACACATACACACATACAGACTAACACAAATATATAGTATATACCTATATAGGCCATGTGCCCTGAAATGAACAATATTAATATGTTCTGCCATGGTTTCTTCATAAATCTTCACAATGGCAGAGAATCATAAACCGTCTGAAGGTGAGTGAGCATAAGTACGAGGTAAAACTTTAATGCAGGCTTGGCATTTTCATACTGAACCTACAGACCTGACTGACTTTTCATACATTTACATACCGTACCAAATACATGTCATTGTACGTGTCATTCTATTTCAGCCTTCATGCACACCTTTACGTTTTTTAACTTTTTTGTTTTGCCTCTATACTATAAATATAGATTGTATAAATGCATGCATTTGTATAATTTACACATTGGTATACATGTTTTTCAATTGTGATGTTTCTGTGTTCTGCTGATGTTTAGTGGGGAGACAGAGCACAGACAGCAGAGAGAGAGTGGAATGTTTCTGAAAGGGTAGGAATGAGATGGAGGAGGAGAGGGGAGAACGAGGCGGCATACAAGGTTTTGTGAGAGTAAACAAATTAAAAGAATTTTAAAAAATGAAAACGTAAATAATGCACATGCTTTCCGCAAGCTTCATTTCAGCCAAAACAAACAAACGAATAAATAAACAAGCTGACAGAAGGATAGATGGATAGATAGTAATTTGGCTGTTTGAGGGCATGGCTATTTGAGTTTTTGAAGGGAAGTGTCTGCCATGGAAAGTTAGCATTAGGTTAGCACATTTAGCATGAGGATGGGCAAGGATGGTCATCTGGAACTTAGCAACAAAGAAGAAATTAGAAGAGAAAAACCTCTATTTTTTGGGAGACATATTCTCCTGTGCCTCCTGCTTTAATCATTTTAGCAGCCAGAGGCCTGCTGTGTTTCAGGAGGATTATCAGAAAAGCTTAGGATGTCCATTTGCTAATATCACTGCATAATAGAGATTGAGGTTTGGTCTTTTTATTATCTAACCAGACAGCTCCTAAACAAGCTTTCAGTCAGATTCCATCATGCCTTATTACACTATGTGTATAGACCAGATTATTGTTCCATATTGGGTTAATTGTCTGTGTTTAAATGTCAATATTGTAATAGAAGTATATAACATAATGTTGTGGGGTTCATGTGTGTGAATGTGTTTGCTCACACAGCTTTGTGTTTGCCCAAGTACTCGCAGGCGCTCTCTTAACTAGCGTGCTAACAGGAGCACAAGATAAGCCGATGGCTGCATGTATCTAATTGGTTGGCTCTGAAGGCTTTTTATGTATGATGAAGTGCCAGGCAGCTGTTATTCATGAGAGCGGTGGAGCCAGAGCTGGACTGTGACAGAGACTAATGCAAAGATCAAGTCTTTGCCATGGGGGATGCACCACTGTTGTCTGCTAACATTAGTCAACAGTTTGCGCACATGTCCACGTGCACATACCGTTACACAGACACGCGGGCATAGCGGTGTATGCACACCGAAATGACCAACGTGAGCATACAAATGCATCTGCAAACGTGTACACACACACACACACAATCTGCACTGTGGTGTTTCTGTCTATCTATTTTTAGACACTCCAAAGACACTCTTAGGATGACTCCTCACATGCTAACATCACACTCACACACACACACACATCTCCCTGTAAAGCTTGTAAAAACAAACTTTACAAATATGATCAATATGAGATGTAGCTTTCTCTCCTAGTTTTAATATTTCATACAATTTAAATCAAGTCAATTTTATTTATATAGCCCATAATCATATTAAAATCTCAAAGGGCTGCACATGCCCACATTTCACATGGAAACAAACGACACCCACTTCACCTGTTCCTTCACCTATTTCTTAGTCGTCTCATTTTATTCTTTTAACAATGTTTTGATTTCCATTCCGGAAACAGAGATTATGTCACAGAATATAATATGAAGGTAATATGAAGGCAAATTATTGTAGTGGTTTCACATTTTTTTTATCCAGTTTTCATAATTATGTTCCAATTCTTTTAATAGTATAATAAATAATGAAAATAAATGTAAAAAAGCACACAGTGCATTCAAATATATAAGTTTAAATACAACCAACATACTGTATATAAACAACCATCACTGAAAAAATTTATGCACATATTATTTCAGACAATAGAACTAGATCAAAAATGTTTCAAACAATTTATGTTTCCAGATATTTCTGTCTTTTGTTCCTTATTCTTGAACAAGGAACAAAGGACACTCACAGTGCTAAGGGCAGTCAGTTAAAAGCTTTGTTGGGTTAAGACTAGAATCCACCAAGCCCATAGAGTCCAACACAGCAGGGGAGGGTAACTGGTCTGCTTAGTGGATTTTACCATCGGCGCTGTGAGGAGGTGAACACTGGTGGTCAGCAGCCATCTTTTATGGGCGTTAACGCTGATTCCTCATGTCAAATCAGCTTGTAAACAGCTTGTGTGCTTCATTTTAGAATAAAAAAATGTAAGGTACTATAGAAAGATGATTCAGATTCTATTCTTTCTGTTCTCTCGCTCACTTTCTCGCTCTCTCAGTTTCAATGTTCAATTCAAAGGACTTTACTGGTATGGAATACAATTGTAGTTGTTGTTACCCTGCATGATTATGGCATGTTGAGATATATTTGTCTGCTATACAGTATCTTTGTGTGTGCTGTATGCGTGCAATAGGTTACGAGACTAGGTCTCTCTCTCTCTCTCTCTCTCTCTCTCTCTCTCTCTCTCTGTCTCTCTCTCTTTCTCTCTCTTTCTCTGCCTCGGTATCTGATTGTTTGCTCATCCCATTTTTATGACAGATGAAAGTTTTCTTATCTTCAAACAGTCAACGTCTTGTTATTGGAGAAATAAAGCCTTGTTTTCAGATAAATGCTTGCAATTAAAAAAATATTTTTTTTTGACTGATTCTCTGAAGTCCCAAACGTTCTTAATCCATAAATAACTCCATAAACTGTCATTTCAGCAAAGATGAAAATTGGTTATATTGGGTTACAATGTTTTCAACTGACAAGAGCAATATGCTTTTCTCTCAGTATGTCTCAGTATGTCTTCCCTTATCATGACCCAACCAACACATAAACCCACTGCCAACTGCATTTAAGACAATCCCTGGTGCCAATCAAACCAGACATCTTTCATTTCCTCTCCTTTTGATGATGTCCTATTTCCCACCCTGTCATTTTGAAGGACAGAAATATGTCGGAAATGAAAAACAAACACCTACACTTTTTATGCAATGCTTCTCTCTGGTACGACATAATGATAGCTTTTAGCGCTGACGTTACATCTGCACCGCTGACGTTATGTGCTGCTCAGTCATAATTGTCGTATGGACACTTTTATCTTATCCAACGACATTCACTCTTTGTGTCTGGAGTTAGCCTTGTGGATGAACAGTGTTACAAATACCTTCTTGTTTTGGTTTGAAACTCAGTGTTGAGTGGCCCTCACTCCTCTCTGCTCCTCCCTCTACAACGGCCGTAGGCTCACAGCCACGTGCACTTTTACCCACAGTTGATGAACAGTGAGGAAATTGACGTTTCCTCCCCGGTGCTGCAGCAATGGAGCAGTGTGCACATGCACAAACATAGTCCTACAGTTGTCAGTGTGGTGTGCGTGTGTGCGGTAGCTCTGCACTGCCCTCTATGGCCAATAAATACACACTGCCCCTTTAAGATGTTTGCCTCCTTGGGAACCCTCTCCAAGCAACAATCATGTTTGTGTTACAAAAGGAAAAGTGTTTTCTAGTGCTCTCCCTCCTGTCACCGGTATGTATTTCCAGTGCAGTTTATCCTCTTCAACAGTAATCACTGTAGTCACAATCCAATTCAGTTATTCTCCTACTCTGAGGCCAGCGGGCAGTGAGACACATGGGAGATATCAACCATAATCCCCGCTGCTAGCGCTAACCATTTACATAATCTATCTCCCCTTTCCTACCATTTCCTTTCCTTTCCTTTCCTGTAACGGAAATTTTGTGCCACCGTTTTGCTGCACCTACCGACATTGAAGACTCTGAGAATGACTAGGATTAGCATTGCCCTACAATCCTAATTTACCGGGACGAGCTATAGGGCCCGGCTGTTGTTTGTGATCCCACAGGGCTCAGGACCAAATGATTATAATGGCCGTTAGATACTGTCTGACTCTGGGGTAAATAAAACGTGATCCAATGATTATTGTTTACAGGCCTGTCCTAAATTGACTCTCTACATGACATAGAAGAAGTGACAAACACTACACAACATTGCTATTGCTAGAAATCCCACATGTGGAGGTAAACGCCTGCAACTGTTGCTGTGAGAGGCCCTTCTAAATACTGTACAGTATTTTGATTTTTACAATATGTTACCAATAGGATATTACAGTTGTATTGGACATGCAAGGGAATATTATACTGTATGTAAATCATGACCTTAATTTACTACATTTTAAAGTACTGCTATTTTTGTGGGACAGAATTAACTGACGCATTATCATTATCCCATTATCATCTTTCAAAGAGTGATAATACTGGGAAAATGTACAAGTCATTAGTGAGCTTTTTGTTGTGCTCCTTTTAAAACCTGGGGTATAATTAGCTTTCCTTTTCTTGTGTCCAACATTAGATTACCAACACTGGTGCTAACATACATTTGAAAAAAGTGTCATTCTTCACCATGCAGTTTCCTTATCTGCACAGTGTGCAGCCACAATCCACTCCTATAGTGATCAAGTGCAGGTTGCATTTGAATTCACTGGTTTCCCTAAAAACATGCTGCACACCAGTCTCTGATGACAAACTCATTATTGTGTTTTACATTGTATTTTGCAAATAATAAAACTTATTGCAAAATAGTGTACTAAAGTAAGTTTAGCCCAGAACCTGTAGCCCACAGTTAGTTACAGTTTTGGTCCTAGTGTAATGGAGGAACTTACAGTATGCAAGGAAATGTGCCAGTTCATATAAAACACCTTATCAGACAAATATATGAACTTTTCTTGTGATAACAATATTCTTTTTGACAACATCCTCCGAAGTCTGTAGTGAATATAAGATATTTTTATTATAAAGTAGATGCATACAAAATATGTCTTTAACTAATGACGATTTCTCGTCTTCAAATGCTGCACCATAACAGTGCTCTCAGTGTTGTCAGTGGTGACTGGAAGGTACAGTGTAATAAAGCTGTAAAAACATGGTTCTCACCAGTGGCAGCACTGAGCACACTGTTATGGAGCCACACTTCAAACAAACAGGGTTTCACTTGTATCATTCTTGGTATATTCAATATTTACACTCCAACACACCCTACCCTAAAATAGGTCTGGCTATGCCTCGGCCAATTAATATTGTTAGAAAACAGGGGGAGAAAGTTTAACCAACATTCTGGTTAATCTTTCTGTTGTTTATCCAGATCCAAACATCACAAAGTAGATTACAATCCTGAAATATTAATATTTCAATGCAATTTATTCAACAATATGTTAATTTGCTTTGTGATATTAGCTCTCTGATTGAAGGAAAGGTTTGGAATTTTTCAACCCAGTAGGCCTATATTAAAATATCATTTTTTTTAAACTTTAGTATTGAGATAAAATAAATAAACACTGAGTTGGAAAATACCAAACCCACCCTTTAATTTTTGAGCTCAGAGAATTTTGTTATTTGAAATTTGACATGGTTATGCTATCTGAAGGTCAGCTTGTAGCTAGGTGTTGCCAACTATTATCAAGCCCCGCATAGGCTTATAACCCAACTGCAATTCAAAATATTCAAAATCATTATTTTTCAGTCTTTTTCTATTATAGTTGCAGAGATTGTATTTTCTTTTTAGTATTTGTATCTATTTTATACAGTGCAGTCTGTATTTACCATACATCTGTTACTAAACTTTTACCTATAGATCACATGTACCCATGGATCTCTGTGGCTCTCAATCGCTTCTGTAGCAAGCCCTCAGAAAAGCAATTGGTTGGTTCAAACATTCTCTTATCTGCTACCTTGGGATGGTTTGATATTGGATGCAGCACAGTAAGTAATGTGAAAAATAAAATTGAAGTGTATTTTTTCTTTCTCTGTCTATAGTCCTGCTGTCCCTGTCTTACCTGCATACAAACGTAGAAATACACTAATGATATTGTTGGCTTACGATGACTGGTATTGACAAATGTACAAATTGTAAGTTGCTGTGTTTAAAAGCATTTGGTAAATGCTGAAAATGTAAATATGATAGAGCTAGACACACACACATATCTATCTCTCATTGGTGTGTGTGTGTGCGTGTGAGAGAGAGAGAGAGTGAGAGATGGAGGTGGGGTTGGGGGTTCTGAGATAAATCAGCCATCCTTATCATTATACCATATCATAACTGCCTGTATTTCAGAACAATTCTTCATCCTCTGTTCTTCGCCTTGTTCTCTTGGTGTGAGATGGGATTGATGGATGGTCAGCGGAACAGGTTCAATATCCATTTAGTGCAGAGAGCCTGGGTAACCCCATCGTCCACTGACTCATCAATGTGACCTGTCAAATAAACTAAAACGTAGCGTGCTGCTTCATTTGCCTATGGAACATACTGAAAGACTTTCTTAACGTTCCACAATAAGATTTGTGAGACAGGCCTATATGAGATTCCTTGTCAGCCATGGTAGGCCCCTGTTTCATGTTGTCTTTGTTTTATGATCTCGTATTTAATACCATAAAATAACTACTAAGTGATCGTAGACTCACATTTCTTAATGATAGAGATTTGTTACTTTTATTGTTTCAGTGCTACAAAGCTTATGGTGTAGGACGGATACCACATGTGTCTTGTGATATGTATGGATTCACCACATTGAATGACACGTCCTGCATGGTAATACAACGATGGTTGCTGTCGCTAAAGGCTATATACTGTAGAACATCGAATAAACAGGAGCTCTTACAGTAAGCAAATGTTCCTGTCTTCTCTCTTATGAAGTCACCAACGACCAGTGACGCAATTTGACACAGGTTTCGTCTGTGACACTGTAAAGACACTGTCCCTGAATTTGACTCTGTATATTATATATTTTTTTGCGTTTCATACAATCAACATACATTTCCTGCTGTCCATTAAAACCCCTGTCCACAAATGATCATGTTTAGCCATGTCAATGTCTGTGAAATTTGCATTTGATAATTTTCTTGAAAGCACTTTGGAAGTCTTTGTTGAAGTAAGCATATATGATGGGGTTGAGGAGAGAGTTGGAGTAGCCCAGCCAGTTTATGACGGCGCCCAGCCATTCCGGCATGTAGCAGCTCTCGGCGCAGAAAGGCAGCACCAGGGCGACGATGAAAAACGGCAGCCAGCAGAAGATGAACGTCCCCATGATGATACCGAGCGTTTTTACCGTTTTCCGTTCTCTAGCTAGCGCGATTTTTTTCTTCGCTTCCGTCTTCTTTTCGCTCACGTGATCGTACCCCTGTGATGACTGGGGGGTGTTGGGGAGAGGCAGGTGCGTCTTTGAGTTGCTTAGAACTTCTATGATCTCCAACGACTCGCCCTCCTCTCCGTGCTTCACCGCGCCGTTTACGCATGGCGAACTGGGTTTGGGCTCCACGCCGCGCTTGCCCCCGCCGGCTCCTCCGTTAGTTTTCTTGTGGAAAATCGCCGGGGACACGGTCGAGCTCTTATCGGACACTTTTGTTGTCTCAGTTTTCTTGACGGTCTTTCTGATTCGGAATCGGGCAGCTTTGAATATTCGCCCGTATAAGACCAACATGAGGATAAGGGGGATGTAAAATGCCCCGAACGTGGAGTAGATGGTGTAGCCGGGGTCCTGGCTGATGGTGCAGGCGTCGGGATTCGCCCGGTCCTCGGCGCTTCTCCAACCTAACATAGGTGGAATAGAAATTGAGAAACCGATGAGCCAGGTCACACTGATCAGGATAGCGGCTCTCCTCGGCGTCCGTTTATTTACATAGTCAATAGGGTCCGTTATGGCCCAGTACCTGTCCAACGCTATTGCGCACAGGTGCAGAATGGATGATGTGCAGCACAATACGTCCAAAGAGATGAATAGATCACAAATCTCCTGCCCAAGTGTCCATTTATTCAAAACTTGGTAAAGGGCCGCCATGGGCAGCACCAGAACCGACACCATGAGGTCTGTGACGGCCAGAGACCCGATCAGGTAGTTGGCCACGTTCTGGAGCGATCTCTCCAGCGCGATTGCTGCCACGACGCACGCGTTCCCAAATATGGAGCAGAGAATGAGCGCCGCCAGGAGCAGAGAGGTGACCACCTGATAACTAAGCCTCAGGTCCGGCAGAGGCCCCGACGCAGTGCCGTTCTCTCGGGCGTCCCAGTCAACAACCACATTCACGCCGCCATAGGACCCGAAGGTTGCGTTGCTGTCGTTGCTGCTCGTAAGAAAATCCATTCCTCACCCACAGGACGCTCTCGGAGCGCGCGCACACCTGCCAATGACAGTGGGGACAGGGATCTGGGGGGCGCAGGGCACAGTCAGTTCCTCACACAGGCGCGAATAGGAACGCTGCCGGGATCCATCGGAGATGCCGAGGTCGAGCTGCAACTCTTAGGACGCATAACGCAGACGGGCTTGTTGATATTTTGGCCTGCGCGAGCGCGTGTGTGTGTGCGCGTGTGTGTGCGTTTGGGTTTTGTGTATAGTTTTCCGTGAGTGTTGGCAGTTGGGACGCTCGCTGGTACTGCGAATAATCTGAGTCTGCTGACGCCGTCAATTCATTTATACCAGCGGCACCGGGTACGTCAGACGGAGAGGAGGTCGCCCCGGAGTTTTGCTCCTCTGCTCTCCTTGTTCCTCTGTCCTTTACTGCAGACCACCGAGGAGTGCTCCTCACCGTTAGCTTTGTGAACGTGTAGCCTACTACAGTCATTCTTAAGGATTTTTAGATTGGATTTTATTTTTTTAGACTTTTAAATGTCATCTTTTTTTTACAAACATGCCACATTTATATGCTAATAGGCTAAAAAACTTGTTCTTGCCGTGCTATTCTATGGGTAGGTTACTTGTAGTCGCATAGAAATCTGGACATTTTACAATTTTATGCGTATTTTTGAAACAATTTGAATACTTTTGTTGATGTAAAACTGGAGAGAGATAGGCAATACTAGCTAATATATACATTTATCACAGTTAGAATTTTAAAATGAGGAGAGTTTTTTTGCAGCATTTAAAGGAAAATCGTATAAATTCTGGATCGTGATGGAAATGAGAAAGAAGCTAAATCTTGTCCTGTGTTCAGAACCTAGGATAGCGCCACACGTTGTTGCGAAGTGTAAATCTGCTGCCATCTTCTGTTTATAGTGGGTACTGCGCCAAGTTACGGCCGTAACAGCAAAAGAGAAATTTTCTCTCTGACGTTGTGCGAAGAAGAGAAAGATTATTCATTTGTTTGATTGGTGAGCATGTGGCAAAAACATTAAGAACAGAAGTATATTTTGTGTACATATTAAGCTCTATAATTGTAGCCTGACATATCAATGTCACCCAAAAGGTAGGTAAAGACAAAATATAAACTTCAAAGTTTACATTTCCATTTACAGCATTTAGCAGACGCTTTTACAAAATACACTATCAACATATCATTCCATCCTCAAGATAATTGATAACAGCCTAAATAGCAGCAAATTGGTTAATTTTCTAAGAGCTGATCTAACAGACCAGGAAAGACAAGGTTATTTTTTGGAGAGAGAAGAAGGTAAAGGATCGTCAAAGAGATAGACAGTGGAGTGTTATGTGGTGGAGAGGTCACTGGTCGAGGTACCGAGGAAGATGGGTAATGACTCTGTTGTCCATGCTGCCGCAGGAAGCTCATTCCACCATTGCGGCACCAGGACAGAAAACAGTCGAGACTACACTGAGCGACTCTCTCGTAGCGATGGAGGTGCCAGCCGACCATCGGAGGTGGCAGATCGAAGTGCTCTGGTTAGGGCCTATACCCTGACCATGGCTTGGAGGTAGAGCGGGGAAGATCTCTTTACTGCCTTGTAGGCCAACATAATTGTCTCGAATCAGTGGGCAGTGGGCCGTGATGGGGAGCCAGTGAAGGTCTCGGAAGAGGCGTGTTACATGGGAGAACTTTGGTTGGTTGAATACCAGACGTGCTGCAGCCTTTTGAACATGCTGTAAGTCTACATTTCTACCAGTATCCATACCCCTGCCCCTCTTTGAAACAATTGAACCTCTCTCTTCTCTCTTTTCCTCCGTAGGGATCAGATAAATATTTGAAATGAATTCCACATCTAACTGAGTCCTATTAAATTATATACATATGTGTGTGTGTGTGTGTGGTGTGTGTGTGTGTGTGTGTGTGTGTGTGTGTGTGTGTGTGTGTGTGTGTATGTGTGTGTGAATTATACATTCACCTGCCCTGACCTCTCCTGATCTCTCCTGACCTCCCCTAAACTATCCCAACCATACCCCTATGTCAGAAATATCACATGCCACAGAGGCCACGGTATGCAGTTGTTATTCAAAAGGACTTGCTCAGTTTACCAATGATTCCACCGGTACAGAGAGAATTGATCAGTAAAATCAGATGGTTTATTGATTAGTCTGAATGAAAACCTACTCACACTCGGGCCCCTGAGGTGTAGCCTTCTGTTATTTAAGCTCTCATTGATCTACAGTGCTGTGCAAAGTATTTACTATTTGTTTTATTTTCAGTGTTTTTGCCCTTTTTCAAATCTGGTCAGATTTTTGTGTGGGTTGCAGTAGAGGTGAGTATATTGTGCTCCTTTTCCCCTACTATATTTAACACAATTAAACGAAAATGAACGGCAGCTGTGGCAGGGTGATGCACTAGGTGATGCACTTCACATAGTTCTTTAATACATTTTTTAAACATTTGGTATTCTGTTTCAAAAATATGCCTTAAATCAACAAAATGTTCATGCAATTTAGGCTAAAGGCTACAATGGTGCCTCAATCGTAGAGATGCCTTTTTTTAAACCAGTAGCAGGAAAGAATATTGAATATTGAATATTGAAAAAAGAAAAGAAAATCCTTCTTTCTACTCTGCTAGATCAGCTCTTAGAATACTAAGCACTTTACAGTTAGCAATTATTTACTGTTTGAATAATGAATAACTTGAAGTGTGAATGACAACTTTGATTATTATAATTACTAACTGTTTTGAGGATTGAATGATAAACCTTCGAGTAATGTTGTGCAAATGCATAAGTGAAGTAACCTTGTTACTGGATGCTGTCCATATTCTAAGAGAATGTTATCTGCTTGCGAAAATTGGTGGTTAACCAGTAAGTCGCTTTGGATAAAAGTGTCTGCCAAATGCGGTACATGTACATGTAAATGTAAATTAACGAATGTATAAGGGCAGAAACATTCAGGTAAATTAATGAGTGAGGAATATGGTTGTTGATATAAATAAATGAATTAATAAATAACCAAAAATTCACCCTTTACAGTACTACATCAATAATTCAGACTTAGCTTAGACTGAGAAACAAATTATTTTAATCTATATGACTCATGTTGCCACTCCTAGAGGATGAACAAAGGACATGACATGAGTTTTATTAATTATTGGATACGTTATATAATAATTTGTTGGATTATAAAATTGTATAACCCAAAGCCAAGTATAAATATGAACCAACCGACAGACTTACTGAGACTTGGACAGACGGTTTCCCCGGGGGATTGTTATTTATATGTGCTATGGTTTAGGTTCAGATGGAAAGGGAGCGGGTGATGCCCTGATCCATTCCAGAAGCTTGGTTCACCAGAGTGCAGGCAGGCATATGCTGCCAGCATGGCCGAGTGAACAGAGAGGAAAAAAACGACATGACAGGTGATTAATTGTTCCTCTTGCTCTCTTGATTCCCTTCTTCTGTCATTTAGTGTACTGTGTTTTTTTGGTCCTTCTCTCTCTCTCTCTCTCTCTCTCTCTCTCTCTCTCTCTCTCTCTCTCTCTCTCTCAAAGTAAGGACAAGTGGTACCGGCAATGATGACACCGGTGAGAGCGAAAGCTTGCAATGATGCTGATTGCAAAGATGACAATGACGCATCAGTAATGATGATAATGACGTGACGTGTTGATGGGGGGGGGGGGGTGCGGGAGAGGGGAAAGGGATGGTGTGACAGTTTTGACAGCGAGTCCATCATTCTGACATAAAAAAAGCAGCAACAGACAGTAAGAACCGTTTTAGACTGATTGATTCGTAGTCAAACTGACAGATGGCTCGACGGATCAACAAGAATTCTGGGTAATGAAGGCTGGCCTGTGGCTAAAAAGAAGAGAGCAAGACAAACAAATAGAGGACGGGAGTGCGTTGACAGGCATATAGCAGGAAAAAATGGGTTATAGAATAGAGCTGAAGATCTTTGCCCGACGGGTCGGGTCGGGTTCGGTCTTAATTTCTATCATTTTACACAGGCTCGGGCCGAGGCTCGGGCCGGGCTCGGGCTTGCGCTCCGGGTTGCACGTGCGGTAAATGAGCGGTCAGGTTATAAGTTTCGATTAGCGCGAAAATGGATGCTGAGGAGGTGAAAAGGAGGTGATTACGTCTTGCACCAGTAAAGAAAGCAAAGTCTAAGGTTTGGAAAACTTTTGACCATGTGCATAGTGAGAATAATGAGCAATGAGTACTGCGCCATGGAGTACTCACGCACACATTTGAAAAATATATATCTGGCTTTTTAAAAGCTGTCAATCAATATGTACTGTCAGGCTCGGGCCCAATTCTGTCGGGCCTACATTTTTAAGGCCCGATTACAGCTCTAGTATAGAATATAAAATTTGAAGAAAGAGAAACAGATTTAGATGCAAAATGCAGGTGCAATTAGGAAATACTTGTCGCAAGCTCATTAGCTGGCATGAATTATTTACTGACGCTAATTACTTCTTCAAAGCCTTTACAGTCTTCTGTTACTTTCATTTTACTTACCTTCCCTACTGCACGTGGTAGTTTTTCTATTATATTTAAAATTACAGTTCATTATCCCCTCCTGTCATTAAACCTGTTTCTAGATTGCCCCTTGACCCTGAATAATCTAACATCCTGTCATCCAGATTGTGAGAAAAACCCCTGTGAGTAAAATTAATTCTGTGCTCCAGTGTAGCTTTTAGTATTTAAATTTGCATCGAAATGATCCATCTATCCTCATCCTAATTCCTTTCTCACGTCTGTATCTCGATTCCTTCCATCATCTGCTGAAGCTGAATACATTTTACTCCATTAGTGCCATGTTACCTTCAGTAGTACCTCCACATTTCTTCTAAATGATATTCATGATGACATTACTAACAGCTCTTTGTGTGGCCTGAGTGTCCTGCTGTCTCTGTAGCCTAGCATAGCAATGGTATACTGGTGCTAGCACCTTCAGACAAACCAAGACAGAAACGCACTTCAGAAAAAGGTAATACCAGAAATCTCATCTCACATTGCAGGAGTTCCTTCAATGTCAACAGTCTCGTGACATGTTTGTTGCAAAACGTCTGACGGGGGAAACGAATACGCCTGACCCAAAACAACAAATACGAAGGTATTCCTGCTATCTTCCTGGCCAGGTTAGGCGCACCCACGTGGGTCGTGCCTACCTGTGAAGGCATCTATGGTGGCGGCATTGCTCTGCTGTCTCCCTCTCTTCGCTGCTACGGTGATGGTATACTCCGTCCCAGGCTCAAGATCGGTCAGCGTGGTCGTAGTGACATCCTTGGGCACCGTCAGCTGGGACAGAGGGAGGAACTGGTTGGAGGTGATGCCACGTAAAGTGGAGTGAAAGGATCAATGGTGTACAGTAAACTGACTGATGACTATATATATATTTTTCAGTCAGACCACTCTCGTCTTATGATACAAAAGCAATTTATTAGGACATATAGAAGTATGCCATTAACAATTTA
>JAODLI010027122.1:0-20533 GCA_027575585.1 Percopsis omiscomaycus | reverse complement strand
CTCTCTCTCTGTGTGCGTGTGTGTCTGAGCGGCCGGGGCGAGGGAGAGAAGGGTTTCCTCTCAGTGAGAGAGGAGCGGGGCTGCGTTCATCCTGTAGCCCCGCGGCGAGACTCACTGCCGCAGAGAGGGCTCTCTCTCAGCTACTCGTTCGCTCCCTCCTCCAACGTAAGTCTCTCCTTCCTCCTTCGTTGTCTTCTCCTCCTCCCACGCGCTCCACTCCTCCCCCTTATCTCTCTCTCTCTCTCTCTCTCTCTCTCTCGTGCTCTCGTGCTGTCAAAAAGTCTACTATGAAGCCCGGGCCACTTGAGGGGGGTGGGGGGCGTGAACTCAGCTGGAACCTCACTGGAAGGGTAAAGCCGCTGTTGTAATCCGTGAATACAGAGACCTGGCTAAGAGTGTGTGTGTGTGTGTGTGTGTGTGTGTGCGCACGAGTGTGTGTGTGCGCGCGCGCGTGTTCTCTCCACAGCACAGCACAGCGGCATTCCCCAGCGTAACTGCTGTCAAAACAGCAGTCCGCCCCTTCTCTCTCTCTTGTCACGCTAACAGTAGAAATAGGCGCTCGCTCGGCCTACAGCTGTGCGGGCGCTGGCTTTGATGAACCAAACGCAGATGGGAGGGAAATCCAATGCTAAAGGAGGCAGGGTGGAAAGCGAACTTTGTGTGTATTTGCCAGTATTGGCAAAGCCATTCCTGGTTTTTGTTGTAATCAGAGAGTTGATCTCTCTGCATGCTGGAGCCATTTGTCCTGTTGCTCCACTGTTTGGCATTCTTTAGATAGCAGCCTTGCTTCTAAGTAAAGTCTGTTTATGGTCTCTCGCTCTCTTTCGGTGTGTGTTCGAGTGAGCCGCTCTCTCTAGTTCATTGTAAGGACTACTTAAAGGTTCACTCCTCGATCAGGTTATAGCCCCACCCCCACCACAAAGCTCAAAATTTCAGCGCGTCGTTTGTGTTTGAAACACATCTGGGTTGTAGGGGAGGAGTACTTTGTGAGCCTCGGGGATCGTAGGGGGAAGAGTAGAGAGGGGTTCCAGCAGGGGCATGCACTCTCAAATTCAAACCAAAACAACATATTTGTAATTCTGGTTTCAACCACAAGGATAATAGTACACACAAATCAAAGAGTGTCCCTTTAACTACTAGAATGATGTTACTGCTGGTACCAATATAACTATTGCATATAAAAATAAACCATATATAATCTAATATGAAAAAGCTACATCATTTTATACTGTGGTTTCCTTAGTAGAAAGTAATTATAGTTGTGTGGTTGAAGAAACTCTACTTCCCATTACTACCAGTGTCACAAGAGAGATAGTGAACTACTAATAATTCTGCTCATTTTCCTTCAGCCAAGGCCAGGTCATTTGTCTCATTTAGTTTCCAGTAAGAAGAGAGCTATTTGACTGTTTCATGTCTTTGCGAAGGTCTACTGCTCCGTGATAGACTCATCTGAAAGAGAAATAGTCTGGAAAACGACGTTGATACTTCTGCAATTGTTGGCACTTTACAGAGTACTGACACAGATTGAATGGAGGGTAAATACATGAAGGAGGACTTCTCCAGTACTATAACACTAATGCAGGACATACATTGGATAAATGCAAGAGCAGGGGCTCTTTGATGCTTCTGCGGCAACGTATATTGGAAATGCGTGTGTATTCTGTCAAGCTTATTATTGTTGGTCAAGAAACAGAGGATCTCTCACTGCATTTGGAGATTGTTAAAACGGACACAATGTCACATGTAACCGTTATTTTTTTAAACAGCTCCCGGCTTTGGGTGAGACATAAAAGGGAGGGAAATTTTATGTGGAAAGAGTGCATCTGGTTTAGTTTAGGGAGCACGGATGACAGGGGCCCGATGAGCGCTACACCGCCTCTCGCCAAGGCAGAACATTCTGATATGGCATCAACCAATTAAATACGCAGAATCAATAATAGGTACATGAAAGTAAAATAACAATAAAAAGTTGTGTCAAATTGTAATAATGTCTTACAATCTGACGCCGCTATGGACACACGTTTAGATAATGGGTATTATTATTTTTTTAGCTGCTTTCAGTACATACTAATACTGACAAAGGTTCACCCAAAATAGCACCGGTTACTTTCAACCACAGCACCAAAGGCTATCATGACAAGCTTAAAACAACAGGATGCCATGTGAATGAATGGCAGGATGCCAGCTCCTACCACCATCGCCTGCTTAGATGCCCAGTGAGCGGAGCCTTACAGTTGGCGAGGGTCCAACCCGCCAAGACCACCTACAACCGGTGTGTAAAATGGTTATTGGATGTTCATTTGTTTAATAGTTTAGACTGCCATACTGAAATGGTTCTGTTATGTTACTATTATTCATAATATTATTATTTGCATACGATGTTGCATTGGAACCAGCTTGTGTTAATTCCTTTAAAGAAATGGTTTAAGGGAACAGTTTAAGGAAATGGTTAATAAATCCTTATCCTGCAGGAGACAATAAGGGTGGGAAAAGGCCTTGTGACCATGCTACGAGCACCTGTGGTGTTGGCAGAGAGAGGCCTAAATCAAGCTGGACTGCTTTTATTGATATGTGCGCTATGGGCGCTACTTTCTTTTCAAAAAACAAGACGAGCAATAGTGTCAGACCTTGGAGCACTGCATCTCCACTTCCTTTGAAAACAGGAAGTGGTGGAAGGGGTGAAAGTGGAAGGCCACTGCATCTTCTGTTGGCCATCAGATGAGAGAGACCTGAGAGGGCTTCAATTTACAACTGCAAGGACTATTCCTGTATGTGCTGCCCGGCAAAGCCTCTCTATTTAACGTGGCCACCAAAACCGCCACAAAACATCTGGTGGCGGTGCGACGGGAGCGCATTCCAGTGTAGGAGAAAGGAGAGGCGAGGAGGAGGAAGGTGGAGGTGGTGGTGAAAAAGGGAGAGACGAGGAGAAGCCACATCCCTGGCTCAGGCAATGAAAGCTGCTATTCCCACCATCTCAACTCACACGCGCGCACACACACACACACACACACACACACAGGTCCAATGGCCGACACCATACCCTAAAGAATGCCGTCTAATCTTCATAGATAAGGCTATTTGAAGTTCTTAATATAATAATCCAAGTTAAAGCTTCAATCTTGAACTTTCCAAACCGTCTCGAGAGACATGAGACGGTTTGGAAAGTTCAAGATTAAGTGAGTCATATGTGATGTCAGCATGCATGTGGGCCAATAGGGGTGCTTACACTAAAGTATGCTTATCGTCTACATAGGATCGCACCTAATCACCAGATTATACAAAGTCAGGTTGCGATTTAGCATGTTAGGGTGTGACTGCTCGAATGCTTTAATGACATTTAGAATTTTGGGTTTTGCTTTCAAATGTTATGGTGCAATTTAGACTGGGTTAGAATAGTTTAAAGACATTTACAAGTTTAGGGTTTGATTTAGAATGTTGTGTATGAATTAGAATGATTTAGAATTATAGTACAATACTATTTAGAATCCTTTATTAAGATGCAGAATGTTAGGGTGTGATTTAGAATATTACAGTATGGTAAGATTTAGCATTGCTAAGGTATGCTTTAGAATGTTTGGTGGGATTTCT
Source organism: Percopsis omiscomaycus (assembly GCA_027575585.1). Taxonomy (NCBI): domain Eukaryota; kingdom Metazoa; phylum Chordata; class Actinopteri; order Percopsiformes; family Percopsidae; genus Percopsis; species Percopsis omiscomaycus. Next base: position 16,945 of record JAODLI010027122.1, on the reverse strand, counting down.
AATTATTTTAAGATTAATGTAATAGTCATGGGTTATGATGTAGAATGTAGTGTATGATTTAGAACGTAGGGTCTGATTTATACTTTTAGGGCGGTGCATTATTATTGTATTATTGTATTACCTCACCCAGTGATAAATGGTGGACAAACACCCTGGATGAGGGTGGGCTCGATGGAATTAATTATGAATACAATCCATTTCATCTCTGCCAACTTCGTTAACTCGGGCGGCGATAAGCGTTGCTCTGGTGGGGGGTTAATGTGACGTCAGGACACGAGCTGTGCGGTGGCTGTAAAAACAAACAAGCCAGGATGGAAAAGATAAGAGGGGTCAAATACACACACACACACACACACACACACATACACACATATTCCAAACCCGGCACCGCAGGGAGGCTATGGAGATAGTCAAGCACCTGGGCAGCATGAATGCTATCAGCAAACCACACTATCATGCAGCATGGAAAATAAAACAAGCATGCACCCATGCGTGCTCCGTGACTCTCTTCTCAATCTACCACATATATACACGCCTGTCCCCAGGCAACCTTTTGACAGCTGCATGCTCAGGCGTACACACGCACACACTTAAACAAACACACATCACATTTTCTTACACCTTCTGGTCCATATCTGGGTCATACTGTATCAGGTATGTGAATAAATTTTGCGCCAATTCCATTCTCGCTTGTATCTCAAAGGGGTCTTGTACTACAAACCCCTAATATTTAAACAATTTTTTTTAGAAATAAACTTTATGAATCTCTTTGATAATCCATTTTAAAGCTGCTTCAAAGTACATGGCCTCTCTATTTAAAAAAAAAATCTTTGTCCAATAATCTGCTTTGCAAATATATAAATCAGATAAGACAACATGATAAGACTTATTTATAAATCACATCATGAACAGTTGATTTACTCTCAACCTTCCTGGGCTGACAGTAATGTTCTCAAATCTCAAAACTGAAAAATATTCTACATTTGTATTCACTGCTCTGTTTTAAGGCTGTGGTCCCCAAAGACTGACGCAGCAGACACAAGATAATAAACATTATACAAGATAATAAACATTACAGAAATATATAAAACATTCATACAAATTGCCCTGGTCTTTCCCACCCAAGTGTGACAACATAAATAGTCTCACGTAAAACGTACAGTATCTATAGGCATAATGCAACTACGTTTACAGGTTCCGTTTTGAAGCACCTTACCAAGTCTCCACGTCTTGGTACACATGACATGATTCAGTTACAATCAGATCATTTAGCAGACGCTTTTTATCCAAAGCGACTTACAACTACATGGTTCTATTACACTGAGCAGATAGGGGTTAGGCATCTTGCTCAAGGATGCTTACAGGTGGGCCAACTCTGGGGCTCGAACCCACAACCTTCTGGCTGGGACTCCAACACCTAGACCACTAGACTATCCTGCCCCATGATTCCCCCCCATGTCAGCCATTGTGGGTTTGGTCTATTAAGGCCTTAAGAGGTTCACCATCCAACTTTAAGTGGAAACAAAACACCTTGTTCATCTAGTGGCTAAAATAGCATATCTGGTCTTTTGTGTTTTTGAGTCTCTTCCAATAAACAACATGTAGCACCGAGGGCGTGATGAGGTGGGAATTGAACCAATCAGATGTCACGTGTTTCATCATCCCTACCGTTGCAACTATTGCAATTCCTCAGATTATTCTGTAGTCACCCAGCAGGGCCTTGTTGCTTTCTCATGATAAACACATATTGGTGTCATCTGTGGCTGGCTTGGGGTCGGCTAGACTGGGCCTCATTAGAGCAGAGCAGTGTGGAACGGCCCAATTAAAGAGGAGTGTTTAAAGCCCGAGTCTGCCATGACAAGGTCGGCTCCACGTCAACAAGACCAGATGTTAGCGAGAGGTGTGCTGTACACACGAAAACAAGAGGGGGAAAAAAGCACACATGAACGGTAAACACACATGACCTCACACATACAGACAACCTCTCTCTCTCTCTCTCTCTCTCTCTCTCTCTCTCTCTCTCTCTCTTCCTCTCTCACAATTCAAACCGAAAGAGGCTTAATTGGCCTTTATAGGTTATTTGTATGGTGAAAGCAGTTGTCACAACATTCATTCTAAAACAAAACACTATACATATATGGACATATCTGCTTATATTATCTGCTCCCTCCCTCCCTCCCTCCCTGTTAAGGTGCCCTCTCTTCTCCCATGTAGACCACTGACTGTCTGTTCAGGGAAGAGATAATCTGGCGCGCTCTGCCCAGCAGGGCATGCTGGGTCTGCCCAGCTGTCTGCCCAAGCGGGCCTCAGACTTCATTATCGGCGCGTGGACAACCAGCTCATAGGCGCCGGGCGAGTCAAGGGCTCGGGGAGACAGTTTGTGTTTCACTCCATCACAAGAAGTGTCAGTCAAGCAATCGTGTCAGTCAAGCAATCGTGTCGTCACCCCGTTGCCCATACAGTGTGTGTGTGTGTGTGTATGTTCCCTAGATCGAGGTGGCTAGACTTTACAGTCTGGTCACAGCGCCTTAACACGGGCTGCAGTTTAACTGTTTATTAGCGGGCTGGCTAGCTCGGAGCTGTGTGAAGCAACTGTGACGGTTGTCTCAACATTTTTTTGAGGATCTAAGCATAAATAATGGCCCAACATGTATGCCATAACAAACTGACTTCTTCAATTGCTAAAGCTGGAAATAATAAAATCAGGAACTAGCAACGCATGTAAATTGTTTAAAAAAGTATTTAGAAAGTAATACTATTGATTCTGCTATTTTGCAGAGAGAAGAAGTACCAGAATAAGTACCAGAGAGAAGAAGTTCTGTTCTGGCTAGTGTTCTAATGTAATGGATTAGAGCTACAATACATATGGGGTTAGTCTTTCTACACTGTTGGTTTTAGTCTTGCCTGCTCCAAGACATATTCTTTACATGCCCACTTTAGTGTGAGGTCAGGCGGAGAGAGAGCGAGGGGTTAGGTTTGGCTAAGAGTTCACTGCGGGGAGGAAAGGAAGCCGTCCAGTTCTGCACTGCTAATACTCACTGGAGCTACTGTGAAATGTTGGGAGTGAGGGGTGAGGGGGGAGGGGGGGGTTATTGGCACGCAAATATTCAGCAGCCTAACTGTTCAAAGGGGACCGGAGCACACCTACTCATTATGGTAATGGCCGGCACTTAAAGACTGACGTACAGACAAACGGCCGTGGTAAAAGCATGGCGGAGACATGCAGAGGTCAGGGAGTACATCTTCGGTAGAGCGGAAGGATCTTCTGGATGTCCCGGTGAAACCTCCTAAATGTTCAACTCGTCATTTTGGTTTCCCTCTAATCCGTTCAACTTAATTTGTCCCATAGAATACTTTACGGCCAATTAGCTAATTTACAGGTATCTTCAGATTTTTTTTATTGAAGCACTTCGTATGCCACATTCGGTTCTTGGCAAATAAATTTGCTTTGTTGAGTGTACGGTCAGAAGTGTAGATGCTTCGACATAACAGATATAATGGACAGATAAATCTTCTACTGCATGTGAATCAGTGAGACTCCTCACAATTGTACCTATCTAGTAACCACAGGAAACGTCATCTGTTATGGCAACCAACCAATATTACCAGTCTGAGTGGCCTAGCTGTATTGGGATTCACTGCAAGGCTAGAATGGGGCCAGTATTCCTTGGTTTAAATCCATTCATCTCAAATGATCCTCATGCAGCTCAGATCGTGATTTTTAAGTAGTATCACATATTTTCAATGAATCTTTGTTTGTTGCATGGAAAAAACAGCCAAATACATAAAAATAAAGTCACATATAACAATGACTTGCACATATCTTTTCATACATTTTAGCTATAGTCCCAATAGCTGTCGGTAAAGTATAAGTTTGGACTTGAATCAAGCGAAAATCTTTGGGCCCAACGCTTTAATCGTATGCTTTCTTATGGTTTGTCCATAATCTGTATGCTCTCAATTAACCACATATCATTTGTGTGTCTGTGAGTGCAGTTGCCTAAATGTGTGTATGCACACACGCGATCATCTTCACAATTATCAATTATGTGCGTGCACGCACATGGGTGCATAGTGTACATGGAACCACATGAATACAAAGAAACATACTCACATACTCAAGCGCAGAATATCTTTTGATACACATGCATTCATGCATGTATTGTATTTAAGCATGGGAAGACAATTATACAATTGCATGTTGCACGCACACACACACACACACACACACACACATTCATGCTTGCATGCACAGGCAGTGGTGGGATGGCTTTAAATTTTAAGAAAGAAAAAAATCTATTTTTCTTTGCTATACAACAGCAGACAGAGGTAACCACAGGTTCTGAGTATTGAAGGTCACATGGTTCCCAGTAGGGTTTAAATATCACAGGAACAGAAATGTTTCCCATGTACTGTATGTAGACAGTACACTTCAGAAGCAATAACCAAACCAACAGTTACCACTCTTTGGTACTTGCAGGGCAACTGGGGCTCAAAGTATCTTTTAATGAAGGGTTGGACAACTTGTATATGACGGCGATTATGGGCCCTGGACATCGCTCTGTGTTTTGCCCTTGGCCCGCCCTGCCGGTGGTTTCTTAGCCAACTCAAATAATGCCCACTCTGCTTCAATAACAGCATGAGAAAGCACAGTGTTTCAGCTGAATCCTTCAGAGGCTTTGCATGTGTGTATCCCCTTCCTTTCAGGAGCTCTTACCGCGCCGCATTCACAAACAGTGCGACTGGAAGCATTTATGGTTCAATTGAGCTATCGCAGGGAAATGTTGGCGAGACTTCTGGAACGTGCAATCTATCGGACCGGAGGAGCTAGCTAAAAAATTATTATGATTATTTTATTGCTTTTTTCAAACAACTATCAGATTCATTGGATAGCTATAAAAACTAAAATGTTTTGCCTATCTTGCATGAGCTTGACAGACGTGTTAGCATATACTATATCTATAGCTCATTTTGTTAATATCAATATACAACAACAGCAGAAAGACAAGAGAAAGAACAGCAGTGTTGTACCATTAGTCAAAATAAAATGCTGACACAGTACGGTTTGTCTCATCTTTAATATTAGCAAACGCGCACATGCTACACATCTGCCAGGCAATTTATCTGTTTATGACCTAAATGTGCCGTTAACGTGATAAACATCTTGAGATTTGAGCTGATTGGATTGATTTCCTGTTTACAAATGACCGTACAATAACAGTCCAGATTGTGAATCCATGACCCAGTGATCCGAGCGATAACAATTCCATCTCATCCGCATTTTTTCCAACATGTACCAGGACACGATTGATTCTATTTGCGCCACGTGCACACAGGTTGCACATGAACACATCAAGCCTGATCACCAAAAGCATACGAGTCTAAATCGCTTCATCATTGCATCAGTACACACAAATACAACAAACATAAAACATAAAGCCAATTTCAATAACCTTTTCGAGCAAAAACTAATTGTCTGGAGTGAAAAAAGGCCTAAACCTGATTTATTTGTATTTATCTTCACACGGACACTAGCAGCTTACCTCTTTGGCATCCAGGTCTCTCCTGGAGGGCGTGCAGGGGCTCCCAGCCGGACTGGCAGGGGCACTGCTGCTACGGGCGCCAAACAGTGCCCGCACAGACGGCAGCCACTTCATCTAGGAGCCTGGCTAACGGGGGGGCTCGGACTGGAGGAGGGAGCGCGTTTGATAAGCTCATACTGTAGGCCGGACACTCTCTGCTTTGCGCTTCATCGAGGACAGTTCGTATATCGGGAGCTTCACGCAGAGCCAGGCGGGGCTCTTAACCTGTGATACTACACACACACACACACACACACACACACACACACACACACTCTCTCTCTCTATACCCACACGCACTTACATGCTGGGCATGTTACACACATGCTTGCACAGACACACACACACTAATCCAAAGAACCTGCCTGCAGTCAAACACAGATTAATACATGTGCATGCGCGCGCGCGCGCACACACACACACACACACACACACACACACGGACACACACTGTCCATCCACTGCCCCAGTGACACACACACTCCCTCCTTTGCCATCTGCTCCTTTCCCCTTTTCTCTCCATCCATTAGTCTACCCATCCATCCATCCATCTAGGCTATTAGACGGACCCTAGCAATTTTAGACGGCCGCTGGTGTTGTCCATCTAGTCAGAGGATCATCTCCCACAAGCCACAGCATAAGCCCCTTTAGAAGGCTCTGGGACAGTGTTGCTATGAGCACCTATACCAACTACGTCTACAAACGAGGTCTGGCACTATTTAAAATCGAGCCAAAAGCCCGGCAACCCACCACGGGTTGCTTAATCCCCTCTCACAGCGTGACACCACACATGTCATGACAACAAAAGTGTGTCTGTGAATGAGAGCGAATTAATCTGTCACAGCGCCTGCGGAAATCGGAAGCTGACAAGCCTTGTTTAGTTTCCCCCTCGCGGTGTGAATTCTAGTGGGTGCGTCTGTTAGCGGCGTGTATTTGTATGGGTGTGTGGTTTGTGTACGCCGCTGAAAAATGTATGTACTATTTAATGAGACTATCTTTAATGAATTTAAATGAATTTCTCAACCCTTGAACCCTTGGAGGACGCCCACTTTGAAATCCACTGGTCTGGAGAATGGATCCAGAAAAGAGCTCACTTTGGAGATAAAAGTATAACAAAGCGCCACTGAGTGGCATGTAGACTCATCTAAAGGACTAATTGCAAATTTGTTTCCATCTCCCACATAAGAGCAGCCTTCACTCTCCAAAGCCAACTTGTGGTCGTCCCAGCCTGCAGCCGACTGGCTAAAAACAAACCACACTTTGATCTTTATGAAAGCGCGCCCATGGGAAGCCAGGCTACACAATGAGTGGCAGCAACCTCATTCTGACTTCTCAGACATCCAAGCTTCAATCTCAAGGTGGTCAGCACAAGCCAAGTACATGAGGAAGAGTGCAGTAGGAGGCATTTTATAGGAGGCATTTTATAAAGGGGGTTGGAAAGATTGAGAGCGATTGAGAGTGAGAGAGAGAATGAGAATTCATGTAATATTACCTTCACGGTTTAATAATACGATGACGTCATGTCGACAACACATTATTGAGATAGATAGATAGATAATGAGAATGGGATGGTTAATTAGTAATTGATTTTAGTACACCAAGCTGGACACAAAACTGGAGACAACACACATCAGCAAGCAGTCAAGATGAGAACATTCAGCATGTATGTGCAAGGGTGTCTTAATACTGGATCATGTAATATCAGGCACTTGATGCCATGGGATATTGTGGTAAAATAAATGTTGCTAGCTCATGAAGATGTTAGCTTGTATAGCCTTTATAATGAGTAGTGCTGTTTCCAAACTGTATTGGTATAATTTGTGGTGCTCTATGGCTCCAAATGATGTCAGTTAATGATGTCATATTAACCTAATTGTATCCATGTATCTTGCTTGAACTGTTGCTATAATTGTTCTTTGGACCCCACCTAAAGCATTTCTGAAATAGAATAAAAAGAGAGTAGCAAGAAAGCGTGAAAGCAAGAAGGAAACCATGGCTCATGTCGTTTAAAAGCAGGTGCTGAGCACAACATAGTCCCAGAATAGTTCTGGGTAGCGACTCCCCACGCTGCCTGCATAATCTACAGCCGCTTTCCCTTGAAGGAGAATGGAATAAGACTGGTTTCTGCCAAAAATAAAATTGCTGGTAAACAAGGCCCTTAAATATGTGGGCGTAAAATGCAGGAGAGGAATATATCATGGATGTGTGCCAAACAGCAGGCAAACACACATTCACTAACTCTTACCAACAACCACACAAACAACATACAGTACACTTAACAGAAAAAGATAACAGACAAATCTGCCTTGAAATGCCCTTGGATTCCATGTTCTGAGCGGTGCGGTGCTGATAAACGTTTAAGGGTCACAACTCTCCAGATATGATAAACAAATCGAAATACAGTTATTTGACAGAAGAAAGATTAAAACTATTAAGTATTAGTAATATTGGTATTAGTGCATTTATATTAATTGTAATGATGAGACAGTGCCCTATAGTGAGAATAGTGCCCGTTTTAACACTTCTTAAAAATGTCCTTTGACGAGAGAAAGCCGCAACAGGCCTTGCAGGACGAACCACTACCACCAGGAGCCACTGTGGGGGGGTTTGAAGCCTGCTCCAACCTAGAGCGTTTGGGAATCTCACTGTGGAGCATCCTCCATCCCACACTGCATTATGGGAAACAAGCCCCAGAGCAGACATTGGTCTCCTTAGGACGGGCTTTGACAGTGCAAATAAGTTATGTGATGCAACTTCCTTTACAAACACACATGGACACAAACTAAAGGACTGTATCGGGAAGAAAAAAAAGTGTAGAGCGGAATGAATAATTCAGAGAAGACCCAAAATACAACAGACTGTAGATCAGATTGTGAAAATGGGGAAAAGGCCCAGTATTGATTGCTGTGTGTTTATAGGACCACCTGGGTTGAGCCGGAGCTTGCTGACCCCAGAATCTGTGTGGGGGATCTCCTTCTATAAACCAGCAGGTTTGGATCAGGACCACCAGAACTTGAAGGAACGTAGCAAGCTGATGTTTCCACCGCAGATATGACCACAGAAATGTCTTGGCCAGGAGTCAAACAGGGGAAGGGAATACAAAGTCCCGCGTATTGCTGAACGCTGGCTCCTCCTCGTCGAGGAATCGTTTAAAATTATAATTTTACTGGTTTGATGGATTCAAATTCTGTTTCATTTTGTTCAGAAAGCAAAATAATAATTTAGGTCATGTAAAGTAGAGTATGTAGTATGACAAAGCTCTACCTTTATATTTACAGTAAAGTTAGCATAAGAATAGAGTTTTTACTGCCTCTGTACCACAGAGCGAAGCTGGAGGGGATAGGCGAGCAGAACACAGGGTTAATTCACTGTTGCCGATGCTAGAGGTCCCCAAAGTAACCCTGATGTCTAGTGTACACTGAGGCCATTTCACCCAACCTGCCTAAATGTTGTCCCGAAGAAAAATGTTTTTAAAATTCCATGCAGTTTGTTGTAAGCACACATTTCAAACTTTTCAACTGATAGTGGCAAGATGTACAGTATATCTTGAATGTTAGAAGGATACTTCAGAAATGGGATATATCCTACTCTCAATAAAGAGGGAAGGTTCTTTAAGTAGCAGATCTGAAACTACTCTAAATAATGTGCAACGTGAAACTAATATGTATTACTTCCACATTACATACAGTATCATTCTCAAGTCCTAAAGATTAATTGAAATACATATGACTACTATCTTTCTGTAGGATCAAACAGATTATAGTATAAAAATATCTGTTCTGCACACATTACTTTGGCAACAATAATGTGGGGATAATCCTTTTCTCTTAGGGTGCCATGGAGACGGAAATGTAAATCACTGCTGTCTGAATTGTGCCTCTGTGGGGCGTTAATCTGATTGGGTCGGAGAACTGACCCATGATGAGTCCAAACACAGAGTGCAAATATTTGGTGATACTCTATCCCCTTTCATTCTGGCAGATTTTAGACAGCTCACAGTTTAGCTCTGATCCACCCAATAATGCAGTCATGTTCTTCTTCCGTCTCTATCGCTATTTCTCTCCCCTTAGTGTTAGCTGAGGAGTAAGCGGGGTATTATAAAAAAAGAAAAACGACATCGTCCACACAGAGCTGCTTATGTGTCTGTTGGTACTTTACCAACAAACACATGTAGGTGTAAAACCTCAGTGATTCACAACTCATAAATCACATCGTCAATCCTCTGTTATTCACCTGCGTGTAAATACAGGAGTCATCACGCCCCCCCGTAGGTAGCAATGGTATGGTTCGGATGTCCAATTTTACGTGTTTATCGAGACACCGCATCGACCGTACACCCTCAACGTTCCGACAAGGTATTAATTAAGTGAGGAAAAACAACAGAACGCGGGTGTCTCTCTCCCAAGGACCGGCGTGCAGTGGCGTCCACATCTGGCATACCTCAGCGCTGATAGGATTTACAACCGAATAACTGCCGGGTGAACTCCCACCGCAAAAGGCGAGGAACCTCAAGGTAGGATTTCCTGCTGAGTCGCGCAAAGTTTCTCAGCTCTGGCGAGGACGGAGAGAGGATGGAAGAGGGAAAAGGGCCAAACCATCTGTTGAAACGGGGGTGAAGATTTGTGAAGAGGTGAAACTCCGGTTTCTAGTCCATGGGATAAGTCAGATGAAATATCAATATTCATTTATTCATTCATTCATTCATTCATTCATGGGGTCAGCAATGAGTTCTTAACTAACCTGTCTCACCCCATTAAATACAAATATGTAGTAGTTACAATATATCAGTTGCAGTGGAACTTATTGCTTATAATAGTCTTCTACAACATATAAGTCCTAGCTGATAATGGGAGGAGTGAAAAGGCCAAGAAGCGAGCAAGACTGAACAGAGTGCATATTCATACCAGAGGACAATGCATCCATACAGTACGAACAGCCTGAATGCATTCACCGTGTGGAGAGGTGAGGTCATAAATTAGCAGCTAGGGATAAATGTAAGGGGGAAAAGGCGCCACAACATGTGCAGACAGGCAATTCCCTTAGGGTCACGTGTGTTCCTGATGGGCTGAGACTGCATAGGGAATACATGCACGCAAAAGGCAGCCACTTACTGGACTGTTGGAGTGCTAATGCTAATGCTAGAACATAGCTAGCATTCACTTGGTGGACTTTCATACAAAGTACTGGATGGAAAGTACCCAAGAACCAAGATAATTTTAATCAGCTTATAAATGTTTTGGAGACTCTATGGGCTTCTACAGCACTACAGCTAGAAGCGAACCCTGTTCCTGCCACGGTCCAACTTGATAGCTACACAGGGAATAGCTCTTAGCATCGAATATTGTGTTATAATATGCCACTTCATGATGCAAGATAAATGCACGAGCCACCACCACTGCATGAATAAAGCGTTCTTTTTTCCATTCATTCCAAGAATACCGGTCAGAATATATTTCCAGGAGAGAGTCTGCTTCCCATTTGGATGGCGGGCAGGGGAAAGATTATTTCCGACAGGTTGTAGTCCAGCGAGACTCTCTCAGATGTCTGGGAGCGGGCCGACCCAACACACACACACACAGACACACAGACACATGCCTGGAAAATGGTAATCAGTGCTTAATCGGGAGGGATGTGCCACCAAGTTGGAAAAGGGACAACAAAATGAGATGTCGTCGCCTCTTCCCGCCAAATAAAAACAAACAAAACGTGCCATTCCATTTCAGTAACTAGGTCATGAGGACAGGATAAAAAAAAGAGGAGAAGATCCAGGAAAATCAGATAGATGGCCTATTTTATGCACTCTGTTTACAGGGGCCCCACAATGCGTGTAGGCCTACATGCCCCCTGTTAGACAGATGCAGAGTGGTCAGGATCAAAGACTGCAGCAATCATACCTCAGACTAAGATCATTAAAACTCCCTTCTGCCCTCTTTGAAGTGGGGCAGCCCCACACTCTGCTCAGTCAGTGTAACAAAAACACAAAAAAAGACTTTAGCTGGAAGTAAAAAAACAAAGGAAAGAATTATCCCGAGTGGAATTTCTGTTCTATTTGTTCACCATAACCCTCTGTTGAAGGGAAAAAAGAATGAACGACATGAAGACAGAGAGGCAGGCAGACAAAGAGATGGTGCAAGAGACAACAAATGTCAAAAAGAACCCCTTTCAAATGAGAAAGAACAGAAACAAAATTGAGAAAAGTCAATTTCGTGGCTGCAGGTGATTTGTTTCCTCCCCCACCCACAAGGCTAAGCGTGAAGCCAGTCCGGGACATGACCGCAGTGTGACCCTGGGTGCTATGAGGCAGCGAGAAAGCCAGAGAGCGCCTGTGCCGGATAAGGAATCAGCGTAGGAAAACTAAGGACTGCCGAGCGCGAGGGAGTGGGGAGGCTGAGGTGGAGACAGGACAGGAATCGGAGAAACAAAGTGAGAGTCGAAAGCAGCTGAAGCAGAAAACCCAGCAGGACGCGGGTGGGGGGGGGAGCAAAGCGCTCTCACACTGCGAACACTGGACTTTATAGAAGGATTTCCCACCGTTCCTCATATAGCGTGCGCACACACACACACACACACACACACACACACACACTAAGGCACACACCCACAGACAGGGAGGTCACAACCACAGAATAAAAAGACAGGATTGTGTGCCACCATTGGCCTAACTCTAAAGTGGTAACCTTTTTTTTTTTTTTTTTATAGTTGCAGAATAATAAACCTCCTGAATTCTTGAAGCCAAGGTTTGACTGTGAAAAACACACAGGACGCCTTGCACTGCGGTGGAGGAAGATGGAGTGTTCCTGCGAAGTCCAAAGTGAAATTGAGGATGGGGAGAAGGAGCCAGAGGCCAAAGAGGGGGCTTGGGGGGGGGGTCCCGAGCCAACAGCCCTGGACTTAACGAGGTGCTGGAGTGACGGGACACCGCTGTACCCACCCACCCGACCGCTAGTGCTGAAACGCACCCAAGACAAGCCGCAACCAGGAACTGGAAGGTTGATTTATCAACAGCGACCTTTTACCGTCGACATTCTAGGTTTTACATTTTAGAAATGGCAGTGACGCAGTGATGTTAATACGACGACAGTAAAAGAAACGCCGTCCTCGAGGCTACACTCTTGAACTTTGCAGAGTCAGCAGTAAGCTCCCTCTGGAGCAGGCAGGGGTTAGGTATCGTCCATGTGTTGGATCAAACCCGCAACATTACGGCTGGAACACAATCTCCCAAACTTCTAAGCCCTTCTAAGCCCACATAAAATCACGGAGGGTCAAATCTAAGTAACGTAATGCAATATCCTCAGTATTATAAAAAGGTATACATGTAAAATAAATAAGCAGAATTAGCGGTTTGTTAATCGCAACAAAATCCTTCAGTTAAGAGGATCTCTGTGAAACCAAGGAACATGATTTTACGTGCAAACACACACACACACACACACACACACACACACACACACACACACAGTGTGTGTTTAAGAAGACCCGTTTTCTTTTAAGCCTCCCTCCTTGTTGCCAAAATTAAACACCATTATACAGTATGCCTTTAACCAGCCAGGTGAAGTTTCTTGGTTCTCTACATGCTCTCTAAACTAATCTTTAAAAATCTGCAGAGAATGCCCACCCGTGCAGTTCCTCCAACGGCTAACAGATGGCAGTAATTGGTTTTTCTGCGATTATGCCAGTGGGTGAGAGATGACAGAGAATCGGGAGCAACACGGATCAGAGAACACCATTTGAAAATTACATTAGTAGCCATGAAACACTTATTTTTGGGGCATCATGGGTCACAAGGTTTGAGAACTGCTGCATTAGAGGCGGCAGGAGAAAAAAACACACCTACACATACTGCTCCAATGTGTGTGTGTGTGTGTGTGTCCGCGCGCATGCATGCTGAGGGGGAGACGCAGGGAGAGTATGTGCCAAAGAAAAGGTTAGTCGCCTGCTCTGTAAACAAGAATGTGTCTCTCCACTTCTCTTTATTTAAAGGAGGACTCAAGTGTTGTAGCTCGCCTCCATAACTGGAGCCCTGCGAGACCCAGACAGCTGATGTAAACAAGTGACTGATCAGAGAGATGTGCTTATAAGGACAGGCCTCTCCCTGAAAGCTAGAAAGCCTCTGCCACACAGTTCAGAGCAGCCCTTGCATGTTAGCTTGACATTTATTCGTGATCGGTTTGAGATTACACATTTGCAGAGGTGTTTATGTTGAATTTATTGGCAATAACTATATTTATTGCTTTTTAATACGCTTTTAGCGGTTTGCTTTCTGACCTGCCAAAACGTTTGCTCACGTTAAGCAGAAGTAAAGGCCAACTGTATTTAAAAATCCAAGTAAATCCAAGTCACACAGTGGTAGCCACTGAAAATGTAACCTGTGATGCATTTAACCGGTACTAGTACTGTATTTAGCGGCCATTAATGGAAAGGTTTTTGTCGGTTTATCCTGCATCTGTATGGGATTAGGCTTGAATATAACAGCAGTCCATTGACACATACAAAATTATAACTGATAATGTCCTTAGATATTACCGTGTGTATTATTACAGAAGTGTATTATTAAAATACTATACTATAATAACTAACAGTGGCTTTAGTACCAGAGAGGAACAGTTATACGCGTGGTTCAGCAAGTCTGTACTAAAAAGGCTTCCTAAAAAGTACCTATATAGTATAGTACAGCATACAGATTTATAGATTATAGTGTTGCCGTTAGGGAAATTTGTGTTATCAGCTCGAGGCCATGCCATCACTGAAAGAAACAATGAAAGCTCTCTATCATAGTGCTAAACTGTAGCGCAGCTGGGTCATGCAGACAGTCAACGGTACAGCGTCTTAATAGGGCTCCATTAAGATGTTGTGGCATGACCTGAAAACCCACAAATGCACCGGGTAGATGCAGTTCTGAATCGAGGACCGGGCCAGAATTCCTCCACAGCACTGTGAGAAACTTTGGTTTCAGTTATTTTTGGCATGAGGTGGGCAGGACCAGTTATTGAGCCAACCTGTCTTTAACAAATACTGAATAAAGCTATTTGAGTATCTATACCTTAAAAAGACAAATCTTGGACATGCTGAAACCTTTTTTGTATGCCCGCCATACGGTCTTCTTATTCTGCACCCCCACTCACCCTACAGTAACCCCCAGTCCACACACAGCTCTCACTCACCACAGGGTGAAAGCCGATAGTAAATATATGAGCTATTCCAAAAGCTCAAATCCCCCCCCACACACACACACACATAACATAATGTTGAAAATTGTGCGCCCTGTTAGTTCAGTTGCCCGTTTGTGAAAAACCGCACACTCACAACCACCGAGAAACGGGGCTTGAAGAACGGCCCCCGGCTAAGCCGACCCCCGATCTTTTCTGCTGACTTACCACCTCGTAGCTGTTTCATATAACTATCCGTCTTAGACTGCTGGAAAAATAAGATAGAGTATCAGATTCAAGTTCACTACCCTAATTTGTAAGGCACACTAGTTAAACTAAAGCAAGAACAGGGGGGATATTATGAAGCTTGGCTAAATAATAAAAGAAATTGTAGACTCAACTGAAAGGGTTGGGTATATATTAGTATATCACAGTGGACGAAGGGTGTCCACTTTGATATACGACACACACACACACACACACACATAAAATTTACATTGTGGTTTCCAACAGAGAATTCCGGTTCCGGAGTGCATGACCACTACCCCCCCCCCCACCCCCCCAAAAAAAGACCAAATCCCCCTTTCCAACAAGCAGGTCTTTGTGTTCTGTGCGATTGGGCCGGCTCTGCATTTTCACCGTAGCGCTTAACCTTGATCTGCTCACCGCTCGATCTGCCTTTGCTGCCGTTATTCCAGCCTATAATTATGACAGGGAACCATAATAACGCTCGGCTTGTCGACACTACAGAGTTTTGTCATCTCCCGACCAAAAGGGAGAAAAAAATATAAAAAAACAGGAATAAGGGAAACTGCCGTTTGATTATGATAGCAGAAAATCTGCCGGCTGAGAAGCGGTTGGGATTCTGGCGTATGTAATTTATAGCCGCGCCATGAGATGGAAAGACCTCAAATAACACACCAATTAAGTTATTTTCTCTGGGTTTTTGCAGGACCAGTGATTATTGGGGATGAAGGAGGTGCTGGCTTGGCAGGGAGGTGAAGTTCAAGAGAGATCCTCTGCTCTCCCCCTCACCGCCATGCAACCGCTAATGTATCGCCTCACGTCAGGCCTTTTCCTTTTATTTGTTTGCGTTTCAGGGTGTGCGGGGTGTACTGAGTGATTTTTGGAGTGTGTGTGTGTTTCTATTTAAGTGTCTGCACGCAGCTTCGCAGCTTAGGTCTGCGCTAATAAACACTGGTAAATACTTGAGTGGGATAAGTTGGGACACTGACAATATTAGTTGACAATATAACAACATTAGCCACACCTGCTCCTGGTTTATTGCTCATTACGATGTGTGCTTCACTGATCCCAGCCTCTGTTAGGCACTGGCATAATAATGGCACTACCCTCCACTGGAGGTATGGTAGTTTGGTAAGAGGGTTTTGCAAGCGCCACAATTTGTGTCACTCTGCATTCTCAGTCTGGGCACTTTCAATTGAAAAGCTGCCATAGACACGGTGTCAATTAGATTAGCAGGTGACTGGATCACTTTCAACAAATCAGAACAACAAACGCTTGACAGTGATTTTCAAACATAGGCGCTAGCAGACGATTGGACCGCCATCAACCAATCAGAACAAGAACCACGCGGGAACACAGGCACTTAATTGCTCTTTTAACCAGGCTAGGGGCATGGCGGTTCAGGGCTAGACCGAGAGATATGGGGGTGTTTGGGCACCAGGAGAGGCAGCCATACCTGTTCCTCCGCCTCTAAACCCCAAAACCTTCCTCCCTCCATTTGGGAAGAGTGCCTGGAGGAGCAGCGACAGATCGCCACCCCGCGTGACTCTTGCCGCATGGTTTGGTGGCCGTCACTGCCAATCTGGCCGATGTCGCAGGCCCCACCTTGTCAGGAGAACCGCCGGCTGTGTTGCACAGATGGAACACCATTCAGCTGGCGCGCCCCTTCAGCTCATTGATTCATAGCAGACTGTTGATTTGATGGCACTGTAGCAAGGGGAGTGCATATGAGGACACTAGTAGGGCCGCTACTGGGACTTGCTTTTTCGTAATTTTATTTCCCAAGCTGCGAATGTGGATGTATGTGTATGTGTTCTGTGGTCACTGGGTGAGCGATGTTTTGTTACATCAGGACGGACACACACACAAAATGAGGAAACTTGTTGGTCTGGGCTAGGGCTGGGTATTGGCAAGGACCTCACAATACGATACGTATCACGATACAAGGGTCACGATACGATTATATCACGA
>JAODLI010027112.1:0-20535 GCA_027575585.1 Percopsis omiscomaycus | reverse complement strand
ACAGTATGAATGTGAGGCTATTCCTACTGTATATATATGTATATATATATACAATATACAGTATTCTATTCCTACTGTATATACTGTGTGTATATATACAGTATATATATATATACACACACACATTGTTGCATCATGTAAGTCTGGGTGTTTCTTCTTCTGCATCTCCAGGTGAACACTATTGGCCTGAGCCCAGCTGGCACCCTGCTAGCCTCTGGGTGTAAGGATGGAACTGTCACCATCTGCGACACCAACACCTGCGGGTTACTGCAGGAGGTCCCCTGTCACTGTGGGACCATCCACCACATCGCCTTCAGTCCCGGTGCGTGTCTCGAAGTGGCCAGACGGGGGTCTGACGCTAGCAAGTAGACGGAAACCTGAAAGCTAGTCACAGCTTTTGCTCAGGGACGAAAAACTAATGACAATGATATAGTCTAGAGATTACCTACCTAGGGATTTCCATCCAAATGTAACGGGAACTAAACGTTTGTGGGGCAGGGAAGTCCGCTAAACCTAATAGACCTTTTTCACAGTGACCCGGAAGTGCTACCGAAGAGGGGTACACTTTCTTCCTGTCTAGCCTGTAAACAGAGAAGATCTTGTTTACACAACCTATACCTCTGAGTTCATTTGGCTGATTAGACTTTAGAGTCAGTTCGAAGTTAGTTGAAGTTCCAACACTAAGAGAGAGTGAACAAGCAGTGTGTGCACCCGCCCACACCAGAGAACTCTAATCAGCCACATGAACTCAAAACACCTGTGTGGACCGGGACGTCAACAATTCCTTTAGACGGGACAGGAACCCTGCTCGGGAGCACTGTGAAAAAATGTTGTACATTGTAACTGTGTCCTCAGACAGCAGACACCTCCTGAGCGTGGGGGCCGACTCCTGCCTGAAGGTCACCGACGTCCAGACCGGCATGATCATCTCGTCCATTACGGCAGAGGAAGAGCAGAGGTAACACTGGCTTCCCCTCCCACCCCATTTAGCTTAATGCGCTCACGCCTCACAGCCATTGGGCAGGAGAACTGTCTTCTCTGTGATTGGTCGATATGTTTCCAGCAGCATGTGGAACAGCCAGAGGCTTGTTGTCTTAACAACCTGTGTGTTGGTGCAGGTGTTTCTGTTGGGATGGCAGTACAGTCCTGTCAGGGGGGCAGTCTGGGGACCTTCTGCTCTGGGACCTGCTGAGCAGCACAGTTACTGAGAAGATCCCCGCGCACACAGGTACACACACACACACCACCTTATCTGTTAAAGGAGCAGTAGGCAACTATGGACATTTGAGCATGAGGGAGTACTGTACATCGAGGGCCCAGTTGTCCAAATGTTTTACATGACCCCGTAGAATCAGCCATTGTTTTTAGCCTAGCTCTGGATCCCGCCATAATATATAACCTTCACGACTGGTACAGGTACATAAATACGGGATGATGTATTCATGCTAACATGTTGTTGCTATTATTATTATTATTATTATTATTATTACTATTATTATTATTATTGTGACTGTGTGAGCAGGTGCAGTCACGAGCATGTGGATGAACGAACAGTGCTCCACGGTGGTCACAGGTGGGGAGGACAGACAAACCATGCTGTGGAAGATTCAGAGTTAACCTGCCGGACTAAAAGGAGCGCGCTGCCAAGTACCTGATTGCATTGACTGAGCTTAATAGGCCCCAAGTATCCCAGTATTAGCATCCCATGAAGTGTTCTGCAAGACGGGCCGCAGTGGAAGCCGAATGAGAAACCAGTTGTAATTCAAATCATGGCGCAAGTCATTGGAATGCACAGAATTACAAATGGACAATATTCTGTTTTGAAATATAATATTATTATTATTATTATTATATTTTCCATTTTGTTTTAAGGTTCAGTAGGTAGTCCAACAAATGCTTTATTTTAGTTTTCACGCAGGGGTTTTGACCCAACATATGTGTGTTTCTGGGGAATTAGCTTTTTTTGTCCTCAACCCTTTTTTTTTTAAATGATGTCTTTTTTTTATTTTTTATGTAACCTTGTTTTGGTTGGTCTATTCATGTTGGTTTTATTTTACGAAGTGGTCTGGTTGTCTCAATATCCATCAGAGCTCCAGCCTGCCTATTACAAATAATGTTGATCACAAAAAAGTGCTGCTTTTCTTCTCTGCTATTTGAGGTTGCACTACGGTCTGTTTCAACATCTGTAGATACAAAACACAGTATTTGAGATAAAAATCGAGCAACAGGTCCGTTGGTTACAGAACAATTTCCTTTTAATATAGGCTGCTGGCGAGGGTTCAGGAAATCAGATCAGAAACCCATTGCATATTTAAAAAAATGTTTTTCCTAAATGTTCGCTAAAAAACAAAGCAGGATCTTTTAATGAAAGCATGACAGCAATATAAAATGTGTCCAACACAATTTCCTTTTTAAGTTCACATGAAAAAAAAAAGTACATATACATACAGTATGTTGAATATCTTGACCAGTTGAAACATAATCTGCTAAATCAAAATATTTTTCAATTAAAAAGGTGCCGTAGATACGATATTAGAGCTATAAATTGAGTGTAATTTGTTAGAAATGCCATAGGCATAGCTAGTTCTGTAAGCCAGAACAGAGGGACATGGACACAGCTCTGGATACAAGACACAAAACTCCACTAGGTTTGTACAACTGACCTGGTAAGCCCACTCAAGTGCCCACGGAACAAGAACAAACTTAATTTCCAAGCGGCAGATGAGACTACATCCCATTTTATTTCTGCTCTGCGGCGGCGGCGGCCTGTGGAGGGGAAGTGACAAAGAAGCTGCTATTAGTACCCCACAGGCCCTGCGATGGGTCACACAACGTGGCTTGCCAAACAGTAGCACTGGCTGACCCACGTGAGAGGACCTTCTGCCCGCTTAAAACTATTCATAAGCCTTGGTTTGAGCAGCCATTGTTTGACTATGATGACGAGTGTTAATTCAGTGTTAAGACAGCTATCGCAGTCTTCTTCAGCTCATTGTCACATAACTCTTGTGTGTGTGTGTGTGTGTTATGACCCCCTAAGAAGTCTAGCTGCCTTAATAACACAGAGGCTGAACCCAGGACGGGATTGTCCACGGGATAAATGGGGCCTCCGCTAACCCAGAAGCCAAGAGATAGATGTCCATAATCCATATCCGTTATACTAGCTTGTAGATTTATTGAGCGTCGTGTTTTTAATTGGGTTTAATGAGGTGTCTCAATAAACCCCAGGCCATTTGACAGTCACTAATCAGGCGCGCACGGCATGCTGTACTTCCAATGAAAACTGTGAAAAACAATGAAAAAGTAAAGTGTTATTTACCTTGAGCTTTTCCAAAAGGCCACCTTTGCCAAGACCTCTGAAGGCTTTAAGCATCTTCGGCGTCGGGGGTTTTGGTCCGAAAACAGAGAAACCTCTCTTTTTCTCTTCTTCAGCTTTGGCAGTGGCCGGACCTTTTGCTTTCATCAGTTTCCTTTACAATTACACACACACACACACCATAATTAATTCACTTCTTTTAAAAAAGACTTTCTTCATCCTCAATTTGTGTTTCGATTTTGGTTGAAAGTAGCGTTTTAAAATATAATGGTAAACTGGGGCAAAACAAATTTTGTTTACCTCCCCTTCCTGGCCAGAACCTTCTGAGACTCTGGGTAGTGGACCAGGATGTCAAACAAGTCTTTCTTCTCCAGGACGAAGAGGTTAGCAAAGCCGTGGGCTTTGACGTTAGCCGTCCGCCTGTTGCCTCCATCTTTAGCGGACTGCAGGAGACTAGAGAGGGGAACAGGGCGTCTCATCCTTTTCTGCTCAATATTATTCCAGTGATTAATACACTTCAACTTCTATCTTACTCTATTTTGTACAAAAGAACAGTTAGCTATACTAATAATTATATTTTAATGATTGAAATAATGGTAAAAATAGTTGATACCAACCTAATTTCTCCAAACACACAGCCTGCCTTCAGCGTGACGAACACGATACTGTTGTCGGGTCCCCCGACCACCTGCACAGCTCCACTTTTGATGATGTACATCTCTTTACCGATGTCACCCTGTACAGAGCAAGAGGGAAACACGGACATGTCAGGATGTCAGAAAGGCAAGGATCAACTGCCACAAGACTGTCAAAATGTTTACAACATCCACAAGAGGGCGACGTTATGAACTCCTATAAGTCAGTTGAGACATTTTGGAAGATTCCTTTCTCTCCAAATAACCTGAATATGCTGGGGCATGGGGAAAAGAAATAGAGATATTGGCTGATTTACACACACCCACACCCACACACACACACAAACTCACTTTCTTCACCACAAAGTCTCCAGGTAGATAGACAATAGACTTGAGCCTCAGCAACATGTCCACTAACATCTGCTGGTCGCAGCCCTAGAAGAGACACGACACTGTCATAGTTGAAGGCTGACCAGGGCAAAGAGTGGAGGGGGGGACTTCTGGCTCACTGACCTGAAACAGGGCAATCTTCTGGAAGGTGGCCAGGTTGATGTCCACAGCGATGGCCGTTCTCATCACCAGAGGCATCTTGTCCAGCAGCTCAGACTCATCTGGACAGACAGGGTTAGTGTGGCACAACATAATAACATAAACATGATGATGCTATTATTACCATCTCGCCGTCATCTTACCCAGCATGCCCTGGGAGGTCCAGGTGTAGTTGAACCAGGTGCGTATTCTGTTCTGCACCGTTTTAGGGATGTGGTACATGTGCATGTAGCCCACACAGCCGTCCATGGAAGCACGGAAGTACGTTATGCCTGCTGTTGCAGCTCCAATGACATCTCTCATCTGAGAGAACGAGAGCATAACATCAATCTTCTTGACTGACAGAGAGTACAGTTACAAGTGTTGGGGAGCAAGTAGGGGTTAGACATCTTCATCTCAAGGACAGGTAGGCTGGGCTTATTGGGGATCGAACCCATCACCTTTCGTGTGGGAGTCAACCACCCTAACTATCCTGCCCCCCCCGCAAAGAGACCAAATATCTAACGAATCAACCACCTGTCCAATTAGACTGGAGAACACGAAGACGCCCACAAAAAAGTTTATCATCTGGAAGGTAATTTCAAAGACTGTGTGGGGCTCCGGTAAACCCCCAATGTTGATGAGGCTCCGGACAGCAAAGTAGTAACAACGAAGGTACCTGTGTCGGAACAGGGGTGAAGAGTAACTGACACGCTGACATTATAAGCATCAACAACATCGCAGTAAAGAGTAACAGTTTGTGTGCGTGACGGTGTTCAGTGTTGCGGTGGTTCTCAATTCCGAATCCGTACGTACGCACTGCCCCTCCCGTTGTACGCCCATTTGGTAGAACCGAAGCCCTGGTACATTGAGGCACAGTAATATGCGCATGCGTTGAGATGGAGGACGAACAGTAGGTATCCTGTGGTACGGGCCACTCTGTATGGGAGAAAGACATTAGAAAAACATTCCAAGGCACCAATTGAATGCTGCCGAATGCTTGTTAGCGCTCTAGAGCTTCCCTTTTGATGAAGGCATTTACCTCCAGATGTAGGCCTTGGACATTATACTCTCAAGTCGATCACTGAATTCAAAGAAGGATTCAAACTAGAGACCAAACACACACACATTTTTATATTTTGTCAATGTCATATTATGTCTATATAAATAACCACATTTTTATTCAAGGTAACAAACACCACCTGACCTACCTTGATAAGCCTGTTCAGTCTGAACACAGACAAGAACCCAAATTGCAGGCTTAGGAGGTCAAAGGGGATGACACTGAGTATGTCATTCTGCACAAAGAGAAAGAAAGAAAATATACAATTACATTTCACTTATGTAGATTGAATGGGACTTTCCTCTCAAATGATTGTCATTGTGGGTAAATAAACTCCTGTGTGGAAGCTCTTACAACCTAAAAACAAAATCCCCCAAGGGAACAATATCATCTTTTGTATCGTTTTGTTTCACATTGTATTGTTTTGCCTCCAACTGCCATGAAATCCCTCAGCTGAAAGAAACTACTCTCAAGCATTTACAGCATTTAGCAGACACTGTTGTCTAAAAAGACTTACTGTACAATAAGTCCATTTGTCAATATCTGAATAGGTCATACACCAGTCATCGTAAGCAAACATCATTCTGTTAGAATAATGACAGCAGCATCAGGGATAACTTATACATTTAGGCCTACATTGTTACTGTTAACATATCATTCAATCCTAAATATAATTGCTAACAGCTTAAATGCCAGCAAAGTGCTATATTATATAAAAGATGATCTAAGAGAAGGAAATAAATACATTTTTATATAGTGATTTCCTCTGCCTGAGTGCACATCCAAGGTATTTGATTGGACAGCACATTGAAATAGCATTTTTTTGTGTTTTGGCTTACTGACTCCCTTGTGGCTCTCACGCTTACTATAATAATAATAATATATGTGTATATATATATGGTGTCATAAATAATAATGCTTGGTGGTGTATAAATGTAGGATGTAGGCCAAAGTTTATCATTATACATCAGAGTGACTCCTACTAAATGGTAATTTCTTAATGGTAATTTTCTCAAAAAGTGAAAAACATGGAAAACAGTACTACTCTCCGCTGAAGCGTCAGTTGTGAGATTTGTGAGATACATCCAACACTCACCTTGAACCGTAATGATTTCCGATAATGTATCTTCGTGACATCGCTGTTTACCTGCAAAGTAAGAAGAATGTTTCTGTTCACACTCCTCACTGCGATCCAGTTCTGCTCAACAATACGACAATACACACACGTGTCTTCGGTGGCCTACGATGCCTGCCGACGTACCATGACGTCTCCTCCTTGGACAAACTGAAGACGGCCCTGCCAGATCACGATGTCAGTGATGTAGATCAGGTCAGAAAGAACATCAAAAAATATCCAGAAGGGGATGGTAGTCGGATTGTGGTAAGGAAACGTCATTCGGGCGGGGACAAACCAAATGTTGTAGTTGTATGCAATGGATACGATGGCCATCCAGGTGATATATCTGCGATCTTTGGGGTGAGGGGCAGAGAAAATAATATGTCAACGATAAGTTCTCCACATTTGCCATGCTTGGGAACTATCTCCTGACCTGACAGACCTAACAGTTAAGTAATGATCATGCATTTTATCATTTAGCAGAGGCTTTTATCCAAAGCGATTACAAGTAAGTAAATCACTTCTTGAAACCCAACCACTTGCTTTTATGTGATGTCATCTTTATCTTTTACATTACTTCCTTTAATTATCTGTTTGACCTTATTTATTTTATTTCATTTTACTGTTCTATTGCTTGTAACAGAGTATTCTGCTTTGTAAATTCTAAACGTGCGCTATATTGTAAATAATATTATTAGTAAAAATAAATTATTAGTAAAAGCCTTAGTATCTAGTAATATAAGAATAGATCACTACATAGCACAAGGAAAGAGTTAGAACTCACACAACCCGGTGGTTTGTAGCCTACCTAAGGGATCTATAGTTTTTCCCAGGACTGTGTCCATCTTTTCCTCCACAGGCCGGAACAGGACATTGAAGTAGGAGAATTGCAGGAACTGTTGTGCCTTCCTGGATATCTCCGCCACCTTCTCATCCTCCTCTTTTTTCTCCATCTCCGCTCTCTTTTCCTCATCTTTCTTTTTCTTCTCCTCTGCCTTCTTGGCCATTTCCTCCGCCTTCTTTTTGTCGGCCTCCTCTTTGGCGATGCGCTCCTCCTCCTTCAGCCGGATGTAGTCTTCCTTCCTCAGAATGGGTGCTGCAACAAGAGGGCTCTCAGCACTGACATAAGGGGTGTGCTTGGGTTCACATCCAAACAGCACACTAAATGGGAGCACTGCCTGGGTTAGCTTCTTGTATGGTGAAAGGTCCTATTGGCTCGAGATTTCTATCTATTTACCATTTACCATTCAACGGTCACCGGGACATAAAAACTGCATGTATTAAATCACTAGTCGAGGATGATTAAAAAAAACGCTTCAAAAGGTTTGGCGAAAATAAGGTTTAAAAAGGTTTTTCCCCTACAGGTTATATTTCTACTATGCATGCGCATAAGTGGTCTGCCTCTTCTGTAATGTCTCAAGCAGAACACATGGCGTGCATTTGCCCACACTTACTGACAGGCGGGCTGACTTCAGGTGAGCTGGCAAAGGGGTCTATGACCTTCTCTTTGAACAGGGCGGTCCGGTCTCTGAAACTCTGGATGGCTTCTCGTAATGTGTCGTCTGTAAAGCGAGAGTAGACCACGGGCGGAGGCGGTGGGGGTGCCCCTTCACTGAAAATGGAGGAACACTGGGATTGAACTGAGGCATTCTGTACTGTACAGGGACTGACTACTGTACACCATCAACACAGTTGGTCTGATGGTCAGCTCTCACAATGTCAATGTAATAATCGTTCATATATTCCCATGAATAGAATTGTATATAATATTATGATTAACATACAGGTACGTAATACTATGAGGTCTATATATGACATACACAGGACATTTACATTCCTTCCTTGTATAAAAGAGAAAAGAAGTATAAGATATATGAACAGGGAATTGTAGAATAGGAGTAAATGTCTGAAAGTGATTTGAAAATAGGGGAGACTGCTCCTGTTTAAAGGCACAAGTCTGTAAATGTAAAACCTGCAACCTTTTCTTTTTTTTTTACAGTTGGCTTACAATAGATGGGCTATAAACACACAGGATTTGTATTTGTACCTGTCCCTCAAGGGCAGGTACCAAGGCAGGATATTGCCAAGACTAGTAAATAAACACTACACTATAAATACTGCTAAGCTGCTAATCTCTGCTGGGCTTTAGGAGTCACAAGTTTCAAGCCACAGTGTGGATAGGCACTGCTGTATAGTACTGTACAATATATACTGTATATGTACAGCCTGACTGCTGCTGGCCAGAGACTGTGTGGTGTTAGACTGGGATGACTCTGACCAGTCAGTGTTAAATAATGTCAGTGTTTTTGTCTAACAGTGTACATTGTGTGTTATACATATTTACGTTCTTCCCTGTCCTAGTGTTTCCACGGGTCAAACGTGAAGGGGGAGAAGGCTTACATGAAACCATCAGATCAACAGCAAGCCACTAGTATTATGAAGGATGTGCATTGTATTCTTACCCTTCAGCTCCCTCTGGCTTGGCAGGAATAGTACCTTCAGCAGGGGCAGGGGCTGGGGCAGGGGCCTGGGCTGGTGCCGGGGCCGGGGCAGGGGCCTGGGCTGGTGCCGGGGCAGGGGCAGGGGCCAGGGTGGGAGCCGGGGCTGGAGCCGGGGCTGGAGCCGGGGCTGGAGCCGGGGCTGGAGCTGGGGCTGGAGCTGGGGCTGGTGCTTGAGCCTGGGTAGTCTCTAAAATAGGATAGCGTTTCTTTTAGTAAATCTCTTAACCACATAGATCCAAGTTAGATCTACATCTATGGAATACATCACTAATAAATTCAGACATGGACAAGACCACGTCCAGAAAGTAAATAAAAAACATTCTAAACCAGATGATTTCAGGACTGATTTCCCTTCGCCTGCTGGAGAGCTGTGGTAGTGCATGGTTGGAGCAAATACTTGGATTTTTACTGTGTAACCTGGTTTGTCTACCAAAACCTCTCACCTGGTCTGACCTCTTCTTTCTTAGTTTCTTCCGCCGCTTTTTCTTCCTCTTTCGTTGGCTTGTCTCCATCTTTCTTTTCAGGAGGCTTTTCTTTCTGTAATTATGTATTAAATCCGCAGCTAAGACACATCATCTGCAATGACTGAGTTTGATTGCTGTGGGGCCACGATACTTGCCTCCTATACGCTTCTCAGAAGCACCACCTAAAGCTACAGTAGATCACCTATGAACCTCCAGAAACCAAACATCTTCCCCAGGTCACTGTATTTTGAAACACAACTGTTGGTGAAAGTGTAGGGATGGCTATAGAGCGGCCGTAGAGAGGGGTGCGAGCCATTCAGCACTCAGGTGTGGGAGGGGCAGGCCAAGACAATGTTCCTAGCTGTTCCTTCGGCCAAAAGTTAGCTAAACTGATCACGGATTGGAGCTGACAAGTGTGTTTTAATGCCAACTCATAATATAACATTCCTAGGGCTATCTATGGATTCAGAGGTTTTCAAGACGCACCTGTCAGCGTACAGAGTGAAAGCATTCAGAGCGTGCCTCTCTCTTTTCCGAGTGAAAAAACCTCCACCTTCATGGGACCCACCTAAATGCATCTAAGGAATACGCTGCGGTCGCATCCCATAGCGAGACATCTCACTCATGCTACTCAGAGAACCTAGTTACAACACTAGGGTAACTCTAGTTATTGTAATGCCAGTTTTAACCACAAGGGCAATTCTCGACACAGATCGAGAAGAACGTATCTTTGATGAACTCAGAGGTGGAACAGAATAATAATTTAATTCTGTAGAATGTTTACTAACAAACACTTGCTATGCTAATTTGACTCATAATAATAGCTGTATCAGGGTGGAATAACAAATCTCCTATCAGATAGTCTCCCTTTCTACATGTTCCCCAAAGGGAAATCCGGTTTCAGTACAAGAGAGAGTGCAAAGTTTCTATAATTAAGATTACAAACATAACCACGTACACACTTCAAACCAGGGAAGAATACATCTGCGATTGTTACTGTACTCTCCCTATATCTGCGTTTTACACACAGAGCCCGGGCCTTCAGGACTGTCACAAGATTCGGCCCTGACAGCCTGGCCTGACAGCATGGCCTGACATCAACTACTTAAAACAAGAACTATTTCTTCTCTGTACATCGCTGCCAAGCTGCTTCAGAGGCTTTCACTGATCTGAGTCAGCTGTCACGATGAAATGAGGTAGGCCTACAGTTTGTGTCGACAGGAGCGTGATGAATACAAAACCCTGTATGTTGTTATTGCACTAATGCTCAATGCGCACCTAATTTCAAGAGCGCTGTCATCATGAATATAAATAATGTG
Source organism: Percopsis omiscomaycus (assembly GCA_027575585.1). NCBI lineage: Eukaryota > Metazoa > Chordata > Actinopteri > Percopsiformes > Percopsidae > Percopsis > Percopsis omiscomaycus. Next base: position 9,595 of record JAODLI010027112.1, on the reverse strand, counting down.
TGTTTCAGACATATGGTATTTAATACAGCCTTCATCTCTTATGTTTAAAAAGCATAGTAGATCCACTAAATTAGTATGTTTATGTTTAGTAGGATATAGGCTATTGCTGAAAAACGCCAAGTATACTGTATTGCTGAACAATGTTTATGTAGAAAACGTGCGCTAGCTGACTCAAAGGCATTAGAAACAGACTTTTCTTACCTTAGGATGTGGAGCCGGATTGGCTGCTGGAGATTCTGGCCTTCTGCTAGGGGAAGGCGGGGGCTCAGGTGCCCCGATCAACTTCCTGAACTTGCCGAACATGGTAGGGTCTTGTCCGGGCTACTGCGATTGGGCAAACCCCATGCAGATCTCTTTCCCGCTCTCCCTGTCAGACAACTCTCCAGCCTAGACAGAAAACAGACTGGGACAATTACCTCTCTAGTCCCATTAATTAGTTAAGTCCCTCTGGACCTCCCCTTCCATTGGGAGCAAAAAGCAGATCAACCAGACTAACGCCTATCTGTTCCCATTTGAGGGATACAAGTGCATCTGCTTGATAAGGGATTTAAAAAGCGGATATTACATTACACTGAGAGAGAGCGGTATTGGGGAGGGGTATTTAAACACACCTATTTAACTGTCGATAACTGCATACCTGTTGAAACGACTCAAATAAAGTCACCGCTTAACATCTGACACGTGGACTAGATGTTTTACTAGTGTAGGAGCCGATAACATCTATAATCTAGGTACTGTAGTATTCCTGTGTAAGGGTAGAAGGGAAGCATGTCTCTTCACAAATGAGAGCACTTAGTAAATTAACCAGTCACCATGTCTCTGTATAGCTAAGGGGATTAGGTGTCCACTATCTGCGTCTTATTCCCAGTGTAACAAAGTCCTCCTTGTAGATGACAGAAAATCACTAACTTGGGAGCGTATAGGAGCTATTGACAAGGTATAGTTAAATCAATTATTTATTAAGGTTACTTAAACATATTTGCTAAAACCGACAGGAGATGTATCAAATATTAGCAATGTTAAAAATAGAAATGTAATTTTTTATTTTGGATTAGAATTTTTGAAAATGAATTTCTTGAGGCAACCCTTCATTCAGGTGCGTGATCAGCTGGTTAGCAAGTTAATAAAATGCACCAAATCCTTCATCGAGCTGCTCCCTCTGCATCAAATAAACCCAAATCCCTGTGTGCATTGCTGATGGCATCATCTGAAATACTGGAGGAGCACTTTACCTCCTACCTTCCAGGTTTGGTTTCACGGTTTGGATTGATGGACGAACGCTGCAATGACTGCAAATTGCATTCCTGAGTTTCGGTGTTTTGGTTTGGGGCTAAAGGGGCTTACCCAGAGGTGACAATGTGCTTAAAAACGTATGGTTCCCTTCGCGAGCACTTATTTGTGCGAAGCCGGATTTAGCGCTCAGGCGGGAAGTGAGATGAAATGAGATGCGCACTCTTATGGCAAGCCGTTTTTACATTTAATCGAACAACACTCCTATCTGCAATTACATTACATACCCATAATAACATTTCTCCTAGTCAAAATTGTATTCTCATTAGTTAGAATGGAAATTAAAGATATCCACAATAACAGTATTACTAGAAATTGTATTTCACGATATCTAATAGGCCAATCTAAAAATCCTTAAAAACTATAAGTGGACGTTTTAACATTTAACAGCTAGACTGGATATATATTTCAGAAATCTGTTCTACCTAATAATACAATTCAGACATCCACAATGACATTCCCTATCCACAATTGTCGTTTCTGATATCCACGTCATTCTGATTTTTTAATTAACAGACAACAAACACATGACAAACCAAATAAGGGCATAGAGAATCATGTAAAATATTGTTGGTTATAATTATATAACATGTTGTCATTCATACCAGGGTCTTATTTGAAAATTGAAAGTTTTTGGGAATTAAATAGTCAATATAAGTATAAAAGAAATACAACTTATCTGGCATTCCAGGCACAATACAATATTAGAAATTATTTTGTGGATGGTGTGGACAGAAGCACCCATAACTATAAAATACAAATTAGTAAAATGTCAAAAATACACTGTAATTTCCCACCCCAAAAAATACAAAAAAATACATATTGAAAAATCAATATCAATACCCTGAGAACTGGATTCTTCAGTATTAACCAGCAGCATTCTGAAAAAAAACAAAAAAAAACAAGAGAAATTACAAACAAAGCAGTTCTCAAAATGTCAAACTGTTCATTTGTGTTTTGTTCGATAGTTACCCTGATTTTGTCCATGATTCTTTTGTTAATATTTCCACCGACGGCACGCAACAACTTGGGTGTGGTCGGCTTGGGTCCGAACAACGCCAGGCCCTTCTTCTTCTCCTCTTCAACTTTTGCAGCTGCTGGACTCTTGGCTTTCATCAGTTTTCTTTCGAGGTCACACACACACACACACACACACACACACACACACACACACACACACACACACACACACACAGAGACAAAGAAGCTTTAAAACGCAATGATAGATCGAACACACTACCTTGTAGAACTTTTATGTTTCTTTGTCACACCTCCCCTTCCTGGCCAGAACCTTCTGAGACTCAGGGTAGTGGACGAGGATGTCAAACAGGTCTATTTTCTCCAGGACGAAGAGGTTAGCAAAGCCGAGGGCTTTGACGTTAGCCGTCCGTATGTTCCCTCCATCTTTAGCGGACTGCAAAAGGCTTGGAAGATTAAAGCATTCAAAGTTCAAATTCAAAGAGGAGAGAAAACACAGTTAGATTTAAAGCTGCCAACTGATCATAGTTACATGCTTTCAAATTGCACTGATGCATACATTTTGACATTTAGGGTTCATACACATTTTGACCAATGGATTTCCATGACTTTAAACCAAAATCTCCATGACCGAATGTAGCTTGCTGTGACTGAACATTCTGTGATGTGTAGCGTGTACATGAAAGGTGAGTGAGGATAAAATGTGGCGATGAGTACCCTGAATAACATGAAAGAATGACAGGCAATACAGTTTGATTGATAGCAAGCTGGTCAGTGAGCCAACCGTGTACAGTACTTGCTGAGCATACCTGTGTGGTATAGACACAAGAAACACAATCGCTCCTTACCTAATTTCTCCAAACACACAGCCTGCCTTCAGCATGACGAACACGATACTGTTGTCGGGTCCCCCGACCACCTGCACAGCTCCACTTTTGATGATGTACATCTCTTTACCAATGTCACCCTGTACGGGACAGAGCAAGAGGGAGACACAGGACTGGATTAGACTCAATACCTTGCAATGCATCTGAAAGAGAGAAATTTACAATTTAAAATGAGGTCATTTAGCAGATGCTTTTATCCAAGGCGATTTACAATTACATGGTGCAGGTAGGGGTTTGGCATCTTGCTCAAGGATGCTTACAGGTAGGCCAGTTCTGGGGCTCAAACCCATGACCTTCTGGCTGGGAGTCCAACACCCAGACCACTAGACTATCCTGCCCCACCACCACTAGACTATCCTGCCCCACCACTAGACTATCCTGCCCCACCACCACTAGACTATCCTGCACCACCAGACTATCCTGCACCACCACTAGATTATCCTGCCCCACCACTAGACTATCCTGCCCCACCAATAGACTATCCTGCCCCACCACTAGACTATCCTGCACCACCACCACTAGACTATCCTGCCCCACCACTAGACTATCCTACACCACCACCACTAGACTATCCTGCCCCACCACCACTAGACTATCCTGCCCCAGAAATGCTGGTAAATATCTTAAACAATATCATGGTTAAATTCATTTGAGACAGTTCATGGGCTTGCTTCACTGTAATTCTTCCAGATTTTATGTGTAAAGAGGATACACATTCACACTCACTTTCTTCACCACAAAGTCTCCAGGTAGATAGACAATAGACTTGAGCCTCAGCAACACGTCCACTAACATCTGCTGGTCGCAGCCCTGCGGAAATAACAGCACTTCTGAAAACAAGAATTGTTGCTTCACAAACTGCCTCGCGCTTTTATTTATATTCATATATCATAAATAATATATAAGCAGATAAATAATATATAAAATAAAAACACCTCAACTTGAACTTGTATGAGCATCACCTTGAAGAGGTCAATCTTCTGGAAGGTGGCCAGGTTGATGTCCACAGCGATGGCCGTTCTCATCACCAGAGGCATCTTGTCCAGCAGCTCAGACTCATCTGGCATTGGCAAGAGGACCACAAAAGTCAAGTCAAGCACATTTACAGTATATAGCACTTAATCACATGAATGGCCAACTAGTCACATTAAAACACACAGTATTATATACTGTGTGTTATGCTCCCATTGGGTAAGGAAAAACTCCTTAGATTAAAAAAACACAGGGAAAAACTGGAATAAGCTTTTGGAAACGGACTGCAAAAGGGGGATTCCAATCCTTACTGGATATATAAACCTATATGATTTTCCAGAACTATAAGAAAGGAGAGCTGATGAACTGGCTGAAAACGTAAAGGGACCGTTAATCCAGAACTGACCCAGCATGCCTTGTGCATCCCAGGTGTAGGTGTACCAGGTGCGGACCCGGTTCTGGACCAGCGAGGGGATTCGGTTGGTCACCATGTAAGCCACGGTGTTGTCCATGGAGGAACGGAAGCAGGTCTGGCCCGCGGTGGCAGCGCTGATAGCCTCCCTCATCTAGCACAAGGTGAGATTAACACTTTTACAATACAGTCAAAGATAATAACTTAATAGCACAAAATGTATTTCTACCTCACTAGGTAAACAGGACACAGGCAGAGATGGCCTGCTATTTTAGAGATGTTATTGTGGTGGTATCGTATCTATCGTGTTGCTAATCAGTTCGGAATAGATTTGGGAGTCTTTCATAAATAGAGGTGGCAGAGGAAGGGGTAAGAGTTCCTTTCTCATTCTCTACATCTACTTCTACCTTTCTGTTACCTATCCAATCAGACTGGAGAACATAAGACACCCGCGAAACAGGGCTCACTAATTAATTAGGCTGTTTCTAGAATCTACAATGCTTAAACAATCAAAAACAGGAAGTATGAACGAGTTATTCTTTATTAAAACATTTCTCTGCCATTAAACACAAGCACCTTTCCAGAAAAAGCTAAATATTAGTTAGCTAAATCTACCTGGCCGAGAACGATGGACAAAAAGAAAGCCCCGAAAAGGTAGTTAGTCATCTGAAAGATTTGTCCGAACATGGTGTCTGGAAATGGCAACTCGGCAATCATCAGCAAAGACTTCTCCGCATAGAAGAAGCAGCTGAGGTAACTATAGTGGCAGTGAAGATAGAAAATACAGCAGAGTTTACAATTGATTACACATTAAATCTACTAATTCCACCAATGAGGGGAAAAATGTGTTATATTGCAATGATAAAAACTAAAAAGTAATTTTTTGTCATGGGCTTAGACACAATGACCGCTTGATAACCTGCTGCGTTATGAAGCCTCAAATTGTTTTAACTTGATTAATTTCACATAATTTACTGACTTCTAATAAAACCACACCCTGGCATAATTGTTTGCCTTCATTATGTTCAGCATCCACTTAACCATGCATTTGTCACAACCAATGTCTCAGAAATAAATTTGATCCCATTTAGTAATATTAATAATACATTTATAGTTATACATTTTTTGTTAGCATCATAATATTTGGAGTTTTGCTAACTTTACCACAAACTTGAAATCTGAAATTTATGGGTAGTACTTACGCACTACCCAGACCAGAATAGACCCATTTGGTCTTGCCGATGCCCTGGTATTCTGAAGCCACATAGTAGAGGCAGGCGTTAAGGTGCAACATGAAGAGAAGATAGCCAATGGTACGGATCACTCTATGAGGAAAAGTATGGCAGCACGTCACTGTTGATCTTCTGTCTTCTGTTGACACTCGCGGAATTTGCAAAATGCATTTGATTTGCATTGAAAATGTTTTGAGATGTTTAAAGAGAAAAACATGTTTGTGGAATTGACATTTTTGTGGTTGCATCCATTCTTTTTAGTATAAGGTGCAATATTTTCAGTGTTTGATTTTGAAGTATCCAAAAGTAATCCAAAAAGTATTCAGATGAGATTACATTGTTTTGTAATCCAATGAATTACGTTACTAATTACAAACAAATGACAAACAAAAACTAGTGAGTTTGCTGTCTATTACATCATGCTACCGCTTAAATTTTCTGGTTGTTGAAATAACAAAGACACAATTGCCAAGGGTCATATTCATCTGTTCTTCACAATTTCTTGACAAAACATGCTGAGTGACTTACCTCCAGATGTAGGCTTTGGCCATGATGCTCTCCAAACGATCACTGAATTCAAAAAACGTGTCTGCCTTGAGAGGGGGTGTCAGAACCAATCTGAGCCAACAAGTAGCAATAGATGAGTTTATTCAAGGCACACCTGAAATTATGACATGGTAAATTTACCTTCAGCAGACGATTCATCCTGAAAAAGGATGTGAACCCAAACTGGAGGTAAAGTAAGTCAAACGGTATGAGGCACATCAAGTCAATCTGTTAAGCAGGACAGAGAGAGATAATTGTGTAAAAATTCTTTTGCATCTTCAAATGTGGTGACTGGGGTATTGTGAATATTTATGTAAACAAATCCAGTTTCAATTAATTTTAATTCATTAATTAATTCAGTTTAAAGAAATACCAGAAAGATACCTTGAATCTCTCTGAGTGTCTGTAGTTCTTCTCTGTTAGCACTTTGTCTTTCTGAAAAAGGGGTGGATGGGGGAGAGAGAGAGAGAGAGAGAGAGAGAGCTCTCATATAAACCACTGCACTGTTTGAGCTTTAAAGCCCCTGCCCACCCCAACAGGAGTTTAATGTGGCTGATCAGACCACTTCTCAGGGCTGTGTGCAGAATCCGCTTGATTGCTATCTCCCCGGGGCACCTTTTTTTTTAACGATTGGTTCTTGGTGACCTCAGAAAATTGGCAGCGTAGCTCCACCTAGCTTCAACCCAAAGGGGGCAGTCAAATCCCCCAAATTAACTCCTAAATGTGTTTCCAGGGGCTTTGTAAGTAATTTCACGCAGGCATTGCAGCGACTTACTATGACATCGCCTCCCTTGACAAACTGTTTGCGGGGCTGGAAGACGATGGAGTCGGCCAGGTAGATGACATCCGCCAGCAGGTCTGCCGCGAACCAGAAGGGCACGGCGTTGTCTGTGTGGTAGGGGAAGCACAGGCGGGCTGTGGCGAACCAGGTGTTGTAGTTGAAGGCCAGTGTCACCACGCTCAGCCAGGCAACGTAGCGACGGTCTGGTGTTGAAGCAAGAGAAGGTGGGGTAGAAAAACAGTTCATTATTTTCAGAGCGTGATCGTTTGAGAAATGTGTCGCCGTGCCTGTCTGTAGGGTAACTTTGGTCAGGTTAACATACACCCTCAATTTGTGACAGGACGAAAGTATCCCACCCTCTGTTGAAACCCCAAATACAATGATGACAGACCCCCCACATTCCAAGCCAAAACCATCTTAGGAGTTGCCTCTTTTAAGGACTTTCACCTGGTCTTTTTAAAGCTGCAGCCACTGGGTCAAATGTGATATTGCAGAGCAGATGATATACTGTAAATACAGCAGTGGCTTGCAGTTGGGGCCTGGACCCCCAAACGGGTTTAATGTTGGAATTTTGAGATGGTTTTAAAAGTAACGTAACCTAATTTTACTTTTTTTTTTAAAAAGCATGTTAAAATAGATGAATAATAAATATATAATTACATTATCATTATTTGACTTATGGTTATTGTACCTTTTGTGTGTGTATTTTATTATATTATTTATCATATTAAATATATTTAATTATTATTTTGGTTGTATCTTTAATAAAATGTCTGTTATTATTATCGTGGCCAGACTAAGTGCAGACTAAGTGGTTCTAACTGGTTAATTGTCCTCTCTAGGTGTGCGTGTGTGTGGTTGAGCGGGGACTACCTGTGAAGGGGTCGATGGTGTTCCCCAGCACGGAGTCCATCTTGTTGTCGAGGGGCTCCAGCAGTCCGTGCACGAAGGAGAACGCCATGGCCATCAGGGGCACTTTCTCCTTCTTCTCCTCTCCCTCCTTCTTCTTCTTCCTCTCCTTCGTCCTCATCTTCACGTCAGCCTCCTCTCTCTTCCTCTCTCTGGCGTAGTCGCCTTTGCCGAGCGGTGGCGCTTTGGAGAGAGACAAGCTCAGTAGAGAGAAATGGACGTCTAAATAACAAGTGGGTGTTGTTGAAAAGGACCTGATAAAATAATACATTTATTGCAAAATACAGATACAGAAAAACACCACTTGATGTTTTGTTCATATTTTTCAATGATCAACATTTTAAATCGGCTGTGTCTAAATAGTGTTTCGTAAAAGAGGAAAGCAGATTATAAGTAGATATACAGTGTTTTCTCTAAAAAATGGCCACAGTAAATGGCTCTGTTCATATTATATTCTGCTGTATTCTATGTGATACTGAACAGACATACGGCCAACAACAAAATAGTCTCACACAAAATAGTCTCACACAGGTGTTTTCATATACTTTAGCTGATTGGACCTCATCTTGGGGGAAATACTGACGACTCATCCTGCACTACGAAACATTTCTTTTTAGGGGCCGTGGCTCCAGACGTGTTACGCTGTAAAGACCAAGTTGCCTGTGTGTAGCACCTTTTTAAAACTTTTTAACCAATACATACCTATAGTACCTATTAAAACATGCGTTGACCTTGCACATGCATGGTAGAAGTAGCCTATAAACTGACCTTACCAAGATGGCCGCTGAGTGGCCAGACCTTGTTTATACTCACTGACGGGGGGGCTGACCTCAGGGGATGAGGCGTACTGATCTATGACTTTCTCCTTGTACATTTCCGTCCTCTCTCTCATCCGCTTGACAATGGTTCTGAGCTGCTCGTCGGGGTACTTGTTGACCTCCGCGGGGGAAGGCAGGGGAGGGTTCTCTTGTCTAAACGGGAACGAGACCGCGACATCATTCATGCTGGGGGCACTGCCAGGCCAAAATGTGCTCAATCAGGTTATAGCTCCTCGATTCGTTATATATATAACATAGAAACTACATTAAAGGGACACTCCTCGATTCCTTATATATCTAACATAGAAACTTCATTAAAGGGCCACTCCTCGATTTTTTATGTATATATATATATATATAACATAAAAACTAAATTAAAGGGACTCTCCTCGATTCGTTTTATATATATAAACATAGAAACTACATTAAAGGGACGCTCCTCGATTCGTTTTATATATATAAACATAGAAACTACATTAAAGGGACGCTCCTAGATTCGTTTTATATATATAAACATAGAAACTACATTAAAGGGACACTCCTCGATTCGTTATATATATAACATAGAAACTACATTAAAGGGACGCTCCTCGATTTGTTATATATAAAAACATAGAAACTACATTAAAGGGACACTCCTCGATTCGTTTTATATATATATAACATAGAAACTACATTAAAGGGATGCTATTCGATTTGTTTTATATATATATATATATATATATATATATATATATATATATATATATATATATATATAACAGAGACAC
>JAODLI010027091.1:0-20538 GCA_027575585.1 Percopsis omiscomaycus | reverse complement strand
CCCTATCTGCTCCATGTAATAGCAGCATGTAATTGTAAGTCGCTTTGGATAAAAGCATCTGCTAAATGATCTAATTGAATAGTCTTATTCTAAATTAAGTATTCAGAATAAGACGTGGGATAACTTAATATTATTCAAGTTTTAGGAAGACACTAGACACGTAGGGTATAGGGCCTACTGCACAGTCAAAATATGAGCCTCAATTGTTTTTTAATGGCAGCTGAGAGTTTACAGTTTGCTTCATGACTAAGCAAACTTTATGTAAACCCAACTATAGCCAATAGTTGTAGCTGTAACTTAACTTTTAATTATAAACAGAAAACAAAAATGATTTAATAAAAACAAAAATATTTTGAATTTCAAAGCTCGGTGAAAAGCGTGTGTGTGCATGTGCATGTCGTTCTCAAAAATTATTTTCTGTCTGCTCCTTTAGAGCGCTGCTCTAAAGGAATGCCCTGCTGTGTTTGTGTGTGTGTGTGCATGTGAGCCTGTGAGTGCGTGTTTGAGTGGGTCAGCTGTGCTGGTGAGATATTCGTTAAGCACCAAGCCATGAAATATAAATTATGCAAATGTTGTTTGTCAGTGGCTGTCCGAAATTGTCCAAGATGTTTAGAAGAATGCGAGGAGTACGGCATTATTGCATAGAAAGCAAATGAGCAGGATTAGCAGAGAATTACACTATGTTCAAATGCCAAACAATGCCTTGTGACAAAGAGATATCTGTGTCACAAGGTTTTCTATGGTCCACAGAAAACTTGAATGTTTAATTTGACAGCAATTAACAGCTGACACTGTCTTCTTCAAGCTGAAGATGGTTGATGACCCTGCAATAAAGCTAGCAAGCCATGAGTAATGCATTGTAAATTGTATAATTACTTACAGTGCACATCAGTGGATAGTCAACGGGTTTGCTCATGCATTACTGACAAGTTGACCACCTATTATAAATCTTAAACTCACAACAGCTGCTGTTCTTCAAAGACAAAATATTGGTCCACAAATGTTTTGGTCCACAAAAGTCTAATTTTGCAATATTAAAAACTTAACACATAATTAAGCATTATTCTATACACATTCTATATACTCTTTATACAATATTAAGTTGTAATACTATAGTACATATTACAACTTCAGCCACAGCAATGTAAAAAGGAATGTGTGAACTTTATAATAGTTAACACTCTCTCTTTATAGGTTTAGAAATTATTTCATAACACTGAATAGACAGCAACATACATTTCTGTCCGAAAATTGTCGTCTGAAATTTACATACACCTCAGCCAAATACATTTAAACTCAGTTTTTCCCAATTCCTGACATTTAATCCTAGTAAACATTCCCTGTCAGCTAGGATCACTACTTTATTTTAAGAATGTGAAATGTCACGTTCAGAATGATTTATTTCAGCTTATATTTCTTTCATCCCATTCCCAGTGGGTCAGTAGTTTACATACACTTAGTATTTGGTAGCACAGCCTTTAAATTGTTTAACTTGGGACAAACGTTTTGGGTAGCCTTCCACAAGCTTCTCACAATAAGTTGCTGGAATCCTGGCAGATTCTGCCTGACAGAACTAGTCTACAGGTTTGTAGACCTCCTTGCACGCTTTTTCAGTTCTGCCCATACATTTTCTATTGATTTGAGGTCAGGGCTTTATGATGGCCACAGCAATACCTTGACGTTGTTGACCTTAAGTTTTTCCACAACTTTGGAAGTATGCTTGGGGTCATTTCGAAAGAACCATTTGCGACCAAGCATTAACTTCCTGGCTGATGTCTTGAGATGTTGCTTCAATATATCCACATAATTTTCATTCCTCATGATACTATCTATTTAAAGTGCACCAGTCCCTCCCATTAACCCACGTGCTGTACTTACTGTGGCATCACACATGAGACAGTTAATGAGACATGGGATGGTTACAATACAAAAAAGTAAAGTTAAAATAGACTTTATTGTAGTGTAACCAGTCACAATATTACAGTCAATAGGATTACATTTTTTGGAATATCAGTGCACATTTTGTCTAATGATTTCTCTTACATATAAACACATGAACAAAACTGTGTCTACTGGCACACATTTAATGTATACATAATTGTGTATCTATTCCATATGAGAAATAGGCATTGGGTTTAATTGGTCTGAACTTCTTTGGCACAGGTTAAAGTCAAGAGACATTAACGGCATAATGCTAATGAAAGCTGTCAGTATTCAATACTGACAGATTGTTTTTCTTCAGTTCTCTGCTAATGGCTTAAATTGACCCAGATTGTGAAGAATTTAGATCCATGTATTTTCACAGTAAACCAGTGACATTATTGTACCACCATAAAAATAATTAGACAGCATACTTACCCAACAGCGTATTGTTTATTTTCATTAAAAATAACTGATAATAGGTAAAGTTTCTAACATGTCATGATGAATTATGACAAATGTCTGCTTTGACATCAAGTCGAGCAGCTTCCTTTAAATGTGAGATATTTTCATTCATTACCAAAATCACCTAGCTCTGTTACATTTAAACAGCCTCATTGGAGTCTCTCTAGCAGGTACCCCCCTCCTGTCTTTTTGGACCAATACTATGCCAGTGTGGAGGATACGGTGGGTACACATCCCCCCGTTGGCTGTTCTCAAATCAAGTGAATTCTTGTTCAATTCCAACTGTTCTTTTCCACTGTGCTCTAGTTTCACAGCCAACTTAGGCATATTTTTGATCACTGGTTATCGTGTGCAACCTGGTCCTTGCCTGGATGACTACACATCACAAGATTTTAGCTTTGCATCTCCATGAAAGAATTTCACTTCCTTTTGAAAACAATCTGTCCCACCAAGGTGTTTGCAATGTGCCATGAGCATGCCTTTCCAACTAAGTGCTTTCCCTACAAAGTACAAAGAAAATAATGAGAACACACTGATTATTTGCAAGTGCCCGCCATCTTTTTCCCGGTGGTGGGTGCACTGTGTGTGTCTGTGTACGTGTATGTGTATGTGCTAGGGTCTCCATGTGTTCCACTATCAATCTCAATGGTTATCAAAGCATCACCCTGTCAAAGCTTTAGTCTAATTTACTATGCAATGGTGTCCTAGAGACCCTTCCAGATCATTAGGTGTACTTTGCACGACTCTGACCCATTGTGTTACTATTCCACAACTCTTTGAAAACAGTATCAAAGAAAAAGCAGTTAAAAAGACCTCCAGATTCTCAACATGGCATATGAAACTGTGTGGGACCATTGTGAGAACTATTGTCAGGCATACACAGCCTTTTGCTAAGAGTGGAACAGTCATTTGAACTACATCAAAACTAGCTTTCCCCCTTTCAATTTTTTGTGGCCAAGCTAGCACTTCAGGTTGGCATTGCGTGCCTGTGTATCAGAAGACACCTACTTGTTTTTACCCTTATTAAAGATTCCCCTTCCACCTACTCCAATGGGATAGTATAGAAGCTCCTAACTGTCTGGCACCAGGCAATGTTGCTGCTTGGTGTAATTATTCACAGAAGATACAGAATACCTAAAAACTATTAATACTGCAGGTGAAATAACAAATGGGCATTGTTTTCTATATCATGTTTACAATCTGTGATTCACACCATATCACTTTTCTTCTACCCCTCCAAAAAATGGTCATTCAATTATTTATATATATATATATATATATATATATATATCCTTTCTTGTGGTTATTCTTTATCTTGGAAATTTGTCAATTTACTTCTGATCATAATCATTTGAATGGGATCAAAAATGACAGCCAGCATTACCTGTTTAACTAGAAATGTTGTCTCACATTATGTGTGCTTTTATCAGATGGATACTCTACCCTACTAACGTCAAAACAACTCCACTCTATTTAGAAATGACAGAACCATTAGAATACGGAAATCCTTGTGTATATGAATACACAAGGATTAAAAAATAAATCAAAGTACTTGGACGGGCAATAATCACTCTGACTGACTGTTTATTGTGACATCATAATACCATGTTTTCAGTGGCTTTTCGTAGGCCCGTGGGTCAGTGAATCAATTCAGCGTACAAGAGCATGAAAGCCTTAGATTCTGGCAAACTGTTGACAGAAAAAACACCGGGTTTCATGAAGATTATGGATTGCGGAATGGATAGGGTGGCAGCGACATAATTTCAACATGGCAATTATATTTTCCTTTGTCCCACCCCCTTTTCATTTTTTCCTCTTTTTATCTCTAGTCCTTCCAATCTTTCTGTCTGTGTGCGAGAGAGAGAGAGAGAGAGAGAGAAAGAGAGAGAGAGAGAGAGAGCGAGCACATGCACAAGGCTCTGTTTCAGCTGCCACTACTTTAGCGGTGTCTCTGGCACGCACACACATTTTGACATGAATAAATTTGACTTTATTTCTGTGCCCATGGTTGTTGTTCTACAAAGCCTCTTGTGACCACAGCCTTGTCCTGTTCTCCATGTTGGACTCCAAATCCAAACCTTCAGAGGGGACTCTTTTAGATAACCATCACTAATCTCTCCCTGGGGGCTTTTTCACCCTCGTTTTACCCTCTGATTGGAGGGTAAGCTGACCTGGGTCCAGTTGCTTTACGGACAGGTAGGGGTCAGGTATCCTACTCGAGGCCTGTGTGGGATCGAACCCGGGACTTTTCAGCTTTTTTGTTTATCCTAGTAAAAACATTTTTGTCAACTCAATATCACTGAAACTGGTAGTAGCCTATAGGTGATTGTCATACTCGTTAAACCTTTGTGAGGCCATGCTGTCACGCCTCTGTACCGGTGTCCTCTATGAGCCTTTTAAATTGACAGAGAGACCTGAGCCTTGTGCTTTTGGAACCAGCTCTCTGACTAACTGGATCTCAGAGGCCAACAGACTACAGTATAATGTATTAAGGATTAAATGACCTAATATCAATCCCACTAGAAGTATCCTCCACTAGACAGCACAAACTGTGGTCCCATAAACTACAACACTCCTTTTTTTCCTCTAAATGTAAGCCCTCTGTAAGGTGATAGTGGATTTTCCCACTTGGTTTTGGTTAAATGACTCAATTAACCCAGGTTTTTCATTAACCTAGGCTCCCTGATGGCAGGGAATTAGTGCTAAACTTAACCCATTAAGAAGTTCAGTGCTCTGCTGTAAAGTAAGACAATTTATCAGATATGATTATAGAGTCATAATCATAAAAACTGTGTATTCTAATGTCTTTGAAAACTTTTCCAGGTTTGGGCATGTCTAAATAAATGTGCTAATGTGTGCAGTTGTTATAGTGTGTGTGTGCGTTGATGTGGGAGTGTGTGTTTAACCTCACCTATGGTTCCTCGGTGGCTGTTAATCTGAGCCTGAGGCCAGCCATTACTGTAAGACTGCTTCAATGAGGAATGACTCTGGTTAAACTTAACCTGGACATCCAAAGTTCCAAAATGGGTCACAGGCCTTTTTAGGCGGTCCCCATATGGCAAGAGTACTTGTGTAATTGTTGGTCCCCAGCGTGACAGGCTAATTTGAGTCAATTTATAAAAAGTAAGTGATTTAAAGCTTGTCCCACAGCTTATGTGTGTGTACATGTGTGTGTTAAGGGTAAATGTGGTTTAGCTTTTCATATGCTTAAAGCAGAGGGACTAGTGTGAGAGTTGTGCACGTTTTGGGGCTCGTCGCCTTGTTAAAACCCTCTAGAATTAGTGCTACTTATCCTGGAGAGTATATGAGGAGCACGTTGGTGCTTCTCTGAAGAGGTTTTCTGCCACTTTTAGAATATGAAAACAGGGATGGAGAGACAGAATTAAACACAGAGAATAAAGTGAGAGATGGAGAGAGACATAAGGGGGAAAAAACTAGGTCATATATTTTACTACGCACCCCACTCTTTCTTCATTGTTGCCGAGCAGCTTTACGCCCCCTGCTGTGACGCAGAAACCACAGTTTCTAAGTGGATGACTGTGTGTGTGTGAGTATAAGGGGGGCTCTGAGGGTGAGAGGGACATCGGGATTGGCTGATGGAAGGCCGTCAGGTCATTTGATTGGAGGACAAGCAGGAAGCGTGAGGGGGGTGTGGTTGTTGAAAAGGCATGAGGCAGGGGTGATGGTTCCCCCCTGACAAGTTACTATGGCACCCTGGGGAGAGAGTTAGGGATTTGTGTGTGTGTATGTGTGTGTGTGTACTGCAGCTAAGGTGGCAGAAATGAAAACCATGAAGTACCAGCGCTGAGCGAAAGAGACGTGATTGGACAAGAGGGAGACAAGAGAGAGATAATGATTGGTGTAAGAATGAAAAATGGGGTGAGTAGGCTAATCCCATCTTTGCTAGTAGCGGGAGGCACGTGTGTACATTATTGAACTTGTGTGAAGTGGATGTTGCTCATGCAGGTCACGGTGAGAACTACTTTACATTCATATCTTTCCAGAAACATGCCCAAAGCTTCTGTTGATCAATAATGAATGGGTTCATTTACAAACAGCGTTGAATTGAATCAATCCTCTAACCTCACAATGCCATCCACTTTTGATTTCGCTTCTTTTATTTGTCAGTAACCAATTTGCATCACGGTTCAATTGCGCAAAACAAAATGTTACATCTCTGTGTTTCCAAAGAGTCAAAAAAACGTCGATTTGAAATTCGCTGATACTTGCAAATGTTATATTTTTCATCATCATTTACCTAAGGGGAGCAGAATATGGTCAATTCCCTGCACCACTAAACTCCGCGGGCTATGAAATCAAACAGAAACATTATTTGATATATCTGCTGCTGTTGTTTCATGTCACACTGTACATTTGATTATATGGTCCCGCTCTCACCCAGTAGAGAAAATAGGAGGTTGTGCTTTGTTTAAAAGTTAAATAAAATCAAAAAGAGGACTCATGTTATGTGATGCATTACTGTAGCTATTGAATCAGAACTCAGAAGTTAAACACACACACACACACACACACACACACACACACACACAAAGAAAAAAGTGTCTCCCGTGTTAGAGGGCGACGTCACTTTGGATAATGGCCAAGGTGCTCCCATAAATAAACTAAATATTAATGTTGTACGTCTTTATAAATAATTACACACAAAGAAGAAAGCACATAAATTAAACCTGCAGTACAGGCAGTCCCCAGTAGTGCCAACGTGCCCTAGAGCAAGGACGGATAATCCCTATGTATTCTTATACAAACACGGTCCGAAAAAAAAAACAAAAAAAAATCCAGCTAAAAGTGGTGGAAGCAGTTTGTCGCTGTCCGTTACACTTGTACCAAGGTTTCATCTAAGGACGTTCTTAGCTCGGGACCTGGTTTTCTATTCACCGGAGATGCTCATTAGAAGCAGTCTTGATCAGAGAGCTTTTATTCTTCAAATAAAAATGCAGGCTATTTACATACAAATTAAGCTTAGAAGATGCTGCGCTGAACTCCCTTTAAGATCGTAAACCGAGCCTCAAGCTGGACAAAGGAATTATGATGATGCCTTGAAATGACTTTGTGTTTACAGGAAGAGAAAGTGTGAGTGTGAAAGTGAGAGTGGGGTCTAGATCATATTAGGACAGAATAAGATATGGCCAATAGTTTAACTAAGGAAATAAAAGATAAGAAAAAATAAGGGGAAACATTAAGGATGGTGGGATGAAAAAAGGATAGGAGACTCATACAGTAAAACAGTGTAAGCTTTCATTTGGAAAGAGGAACAAAACAAAACAAAGAACAGAACAGAAAAAGCTACACAAAAACATTTAATAGTAACATGGAGACCCAACAAGAAAAAAAGAGTCAACCTTCTGGCTGGAAGTCCAACACCTAGACGATCCTGCCCCCCATATAGGACACCATTATGCCAAAAGGTTAACTTTTATCATAATATGCCTGTAATCCAGAATGCTATAAATGTGGAAATATGTATACAGTATAATAAGCCTGAAAATGTACCCTGTTAAATTACATAATGCCTATAGAGCATGAACAGCTATTTTAGTAAATTACTATTAATATACATGTAGCTGTTCATAGTCTAAGAATATGCAAAGTTATTCTATGCAAAATTACTTAATATATTTGATATGATTTATTTCCCATTTTTTGCATGTAATTTAAATACACAATCTAGAATTAACTCAACAATTTAAATTCTACAGTAGATACATTTACATACATTCTTAAAGAGTTTGATGTATGCAGCATTTCTCTATGTACAAAATATAATCCATTCATTTATTAATTAAAAGCATAATGCAAAAGGTATGTGTGGTCGGGGGAACAACACCAAAAAGTTGAAATTGCATCTCTAAATGTAGGCTGGGAGGCCAGAAAATGTACGACATCTGCCATGTCGGGAATAATTTATAACAGCCAAACTCACGGAACATGATTAATTAAAAAGTGATCTTAATTAACAGCCTCAATCAATGGAGCTCATTACAAACACTGCTGGGGGTATGAAACAGGTAAGACCAGACCAGTCTATGTGCAAAAACATGCACACACACACACACACACACACTGATGTACAGTAGAATAAACAAAAGCAAGGACAAAATATTTGCACATATACACAAAAATGCTCATACATATATGCAAACACCACACACACACACATACATGAACAAAACACATGCACGCCACACACACACACACACACAGCAGGTGTCCAGAAAGTAATGACTAAATTTTGGTGGATTTCAAAAAGAGCTCCTCTGGGCACTGTATCTAGCCTGGAGGAGACACACACCCACGCACACACACACACGCACACACCATGCGTGAGGATTTCACAGAAATCTTTGAAATTTTCCAAAACATGTGTACTAGATATCCTCTTGCTACAGTATGCATAAATATAAATACAGATTATCCTGCACTATCTTGGCATTGCATCCCTATTAAATATGTAGACGGTTAATAGTTCATGATTCTATTTAACATGTAGAGAAATAAACTAGACTTGAACATAATATTAATATATCATAGCATACACTGAATATACTGTACAAGTGATTATGATCACCATGCACGTGCATTTTGGTTGGTGGAGTTTTGTCAGGAAACACAACAGCCGGAGGGTTGAAAGGTCGCTGAGAAATGAACACACACACACACACAAAGCAACAGTGAAATTTTGCTTGGTTACGGCTGTATTTGATGATGTCACTACAGTTGATGGCCAATTCCACTCGGCCTCTAGCTACGTCTGTGTAGAGAGTGTTGTAGAGTGTGTGTGTGTGTGTCTGGGGAATTTTAGCCAGATGTCAAACTGAAGTTATGGCCACAAGTCAGCTCAGCTGCCGGTAGCCACTTCAAACGCTCTCTCTCCATCCCGGTGTATGCGTATGCGCGTGCACATACTCCCCGGCAGTGCTTTCATCTGAACACCTACGGTGAAGTGCGGTGGGGGGGGTCTCTCTCTCTCTCTCTCTCTCTCTCTCTCTCTCTCTCTCTCTCTCCACCATGACAGGAAGCCAGACATTCTCAAGGACTTGGCTCCTGGTGCCCAGCCACCCTTCCTGATCTATGGGAGCGAGGTCAAAACGGACACTAACAAAATTGAGGAGTTTCTTGAGGAGAATCTGTGCCCTCCCAAGTAATCACTCTATCCATCTCTTCATTCTTTTGAGTTTTTTTTTACCTTTTTTATTTTTGAAAAATCCTTTTCCTTTTCTCCCCTTCACTTCCTGTTATTTTGGTTGGCCTTGTCATATCCCTTCCCTCTGCTCCCCCCTCTATTTTCCATGCAGTATTCAACTAGTAGACCTGGGGAGTCTCATTATAAACTGCTCAAAAAAATTAAGGGAACACATAATCATCACAGTCAGTTAAACTTCAGGGATATCAATCTGTCCAGTTAGGAAGCATAAGCGATTACGAATCAATGTCATTGCCAATGTCAGGAACAGGAGGAGCACTGCCAGAGCCCTACAAAATGACCTCCAGCAGAAACCCAGGGCCCACTGCAACAGCGTAAGGTCTGACGGTCCCGGTACCTAACAGCAGTCAAAAAGTCAATGTACATAACTACTACAAGATCTTTCAATAATCAGAATCTCTACCTAGCACCCAGATCATGAATAAATTAATAACCGCCAAACGTTTGAATGGGGAGCAATTTCCGACTCGTTGGGAGGGATCAAGAGTAGGGGAGAGCAGATGAATGCTAGCACTAAGGAATGCTACACAGTCTACCCTACAGAATAAACTTCACAGCAATAAATTATAAAACATTTTTCATGCTAAAAGCAAATGGGAGAGCAGACCAAAGCTAAGACATTCAGGCTACTTTAAATGTACACTTGCTTGATTTGTGTCTAGATTTACCCTTGTGGTAACCAGCGTTACAAAAACTTTGTTGTTTAGTTTGAAACTGAAAGATTTGACATAACAAATTATTGGTTGAAAAGTAAAACAGACCCACTGGGACTTGCCTACATTATGTAATTACAAAAACGTTGATCTTTTACTGTACTTTGCATACTTTCAATAGGTGCATAATCTAAAGCCTTAATATCAACATAAACATTCAAAATTCCACATTTTCTTTTTTAAGATACCCCCGCCTCGCAGCCAGGAACCCTGAGTCAAACACAGCGGGCATGGATGTGTTTTCTAAATTCTCAGCATACATCAAGAACTCAAACCCTCAGCTCAATGAAAGTAAGTGAGAACACTATAACACTATAACACTATAACTATATCTGTGGATTTTCAGTATACTCTGGCCTAATGGTTGCTCTCAATTTGAGAAAGATTAATATTCATATCCTGTACAATTCTGTACAAGTGTTGAAGTGTTAACATCATAGCATCATTTTTTTCTGCCTCATTGCAAACATGTCACCTGTTTTTCCTTGTATTAAAAATGTTTGTCTGAATGTCTTTGCTATTGCATGCAAACCTTTTGGAGTTTTTTATTTTTTTTACTTCATATTCTGTGAGTGATTTTTAAGAAAGGTCTAAAAGAATGCAATACTGTGCATAATCCAGCCCATCTGATGTAAATGTACCACTGTATTTGCATGTTCAGACCTTGAGAAAGGTCTTTTAAAGGCCTTGAAGAAGCTAGACGACTACCTAGGCTCCCCACTTCCTGACGAGGTTGACGAGAATAGTGCTGATGATGTCACGTCCTCATCCCGCCCCTTCCTGGATGGCCAAGAGTTTACTCTGGCTGACTGCAACTTGCTGCCTAAACTACACATTGTGAAAGTAATCTTATTTTAAGTCCTTCCTCCTCAATTAGAACAGCCGTCAAATTTCACGTTCATATTCTAATACTTATTTTGAGCTTCAGTACTATATCCAGTGCCAGTGCAAAAGATCATTTATTTTCTTATTGACTCTCTACCGCCCCCAGGTGGTGTGTCTAAAATACCGCAACTTCAGCATTCCTCGTTCTCTGGAGAACCTGTGGAGGTACCTGGATGGTGCATATGCCCGGGAGGAGTTCACCTCCACCTGCCCTGTTGACACGGAGATCCACATCGCCTACTCCTCTGTAGCTAAAGCTCTCAAGTAGGCAGAGGACACTGAGCAAAGCATGAATGCATGAACAATACAGAAACACGCACACACACACACACAAACTGATGGCCTGGGTGCAACACACAAACACAATACATGAGAGCATGCACACACACACACACACACACATGCACTTACAGTACACCCACTTTTAACTACAACTTTGGTTTTCTATGAGTAATATTAGTCCCTTGAGCACGACAAATGTTCTAATACATTCTAAACCAGTGTGACTCTACACAGACAACTACAAAGCTTCCCTAACAATGAAAACATGCAGCAAGCCTCACATATACTTATCTCTTTCATTACAGCAGGAAAAAGAATTGTTTGTATAAGCCAGTATTAGCTCAAGTGTCAATCAAGGGGTTGATGTCTGTAATTGCAGGCCGCCATTTTTAGTACAATGTTATTTTACTGAGGAGGTGACACGGCCTTTTACAGTTGTGGATCAACAGGGTACCAATTGTATACTTAAGTCACCTTACATTTAAATAAGGTGGGGGGGGGGTCCAGGAAGTAGGAAGGTATAGCTGAGAGCAGTTTTAGAGACAGGAAATTATTTCAATAGACGTTTGCTTCCCTTTTCTGCTCTCTCTCATAGCCACTGCAAAAGGACTTACAGCACTAGTCAAGCTTGTTTTGTTGAAATTGTTTTCCTGCCAGCGTATCATTTTAGCAAGATTCACTATTCACCAATGCTTTCCGTCTAGGGAATGCAGGAATTGCAATCGTACAGTATCATAGGAAATGAAGTAAATAAAGATTGACTGTATTGATGTAGTTGCTGTCATACTGATTGCCCTGCTAGCTCCGCCTGCCCCGAGGCTGAAGTTCGGTTGGTCGATTGAATGTTTCAACGGTTAAGAATGTTTCAACATAAATCAATTAGACTGTACAGCCAAACACAAACATAATGTAATGTTTGGATTGAAAGTCCAGTTATCTGGAAGCTTAACAAAAGCTCGATGTGCCACAGAAAACAAGGAATTTAGAGTTGGTTTAGGTCTGTTTTGAACACGCAATAATGTTCTGCAATGGTTTGGAGGAAAACTTGAATAAATGTAGTTTCAGACTTTTATAGAGGACTCAAGTGATTGAATGACACCATTTTGTTACAATTTACAAAGAATTTACAATATATAAAGCTTAATATCAGAAATATCATATAATCTATCATTATCATCAAATGTGTCTCAGGATAAGATAATACTTTGTCAAATTATTAAACCTAAGTGCAATTTAACACAATTTAATAGTGCAAGCTTAACATTAACATATTCTATTTAAACTCCTAACATTATTAGACTTTTTTTGTTATTTTTATAAAACATGAAACCCTCCTGGCCAATTTTTTGCCATGATGTTGTGAAAATTGATTGAACTTCCAAACAGTGGAACCACTTTTATAGGGGCATGTAGCAGTACTATAGTACTATAATGTTATGGCTGTATGTTTTAAGGGACGGTTTATATAATTTCAATGCTGTTGTCTTTTGGGTTATGTTACCTTTACTGTAAGAGAAGAAATGATTTCATACACTCTTTGCTTGCTATTTTTTATTCTGCTAACTTTTTTATGTTAATTTAATTTCCTTTTTTTTCTTTTCAATTTGCTTTTACTATTGGTTCGTTTTTATTATAATTTCAGACAATCTTCACAACAGTGGATCTTTTATGTTTGTTTTTTTGTACATTTAATCTCATTTAAACTCATTCATTTGTGAATTATTCTAATAAAAGATTTTCAGTATTATCATTTTATTTTATTATTTATTTTCTTGGCCTGGCCAAAAGCATGCAAATAGTTATAAAACAAAATGTAATAAAACAAATAATCATTTTACTCAATAAAAAAGTATGCCATACAATGAGTATAAACATTTAAAAATGTAACGTTAAAAATAGTGCATGTATTCAGCGAATAGTCACCTCTCCCACTTGTAGCACCACACGATTGAATAATTTGTCACTTTTCATTAGCATGATGTTAATATGGTTATAGTTGTTTTGTACAGTAGCATTTCAGAAACATTTAACTAACACTGTATAATGTGTTTTTAGTATAACTTTGAACCTTCTTGGTATAACAGATGGCTGAATATTGTATATCCTGCAATTAAGACAACAGGTTGATAAGTCATTTCAATGATGTTCGGTTTTGCAAATCCTATTATCATATACCATATAAAATGATGCCCCTGGGATTGCCCATTGTAGGCCTACTTAACTTCCAATCTTACTTAACTTTACTAAAAATACCTAGCAGCATATTGATGGATTATTTGTACAATATGCAGTAGATACTCTACTAATGACAACCTAAGAACATCTGTCCCCATTATTCTAGTAGTCTTATTATATAGAGGGCAGGCAGTAGCAACAGTACCACATCTCTCCAGCTACAAGCAGCAACGGGCACAGCCCCGTTACACAGGTCTGTGTCACAGCACACGTTGCTGTAGTTAAAGTTGAAGCCTGCGGCTTCTTTTTGTCCGCTCAAGCCACACTGACTGGAGATGGCACAGCTTTTCTCATACAGGGTGATCGATAGAGAGCCTATAGGAACAAAGAAAAAAAAATGACACATTGCTATGTCTGGGATTACCTGTAATGCCGAATATTGAATCATTATTACTTTCATAAAAGATAACACTTAATTAATCCCCTAACGTGTTACAGTAGCCAAAGTTGAATAGTGTAAACAAACAATAACATATTGTTAATATATACAGGATATATACACATCTGGGTATGAAAAATAGTCTGTGTTTGGGAGTGGGTGGTAATCTATTGACTGAATTGTGTCTCCTTTTAGCCCTCGAGTAAGATGAGGGCTGTTGTGTCCACTCACAGAGCTGTTCTTTTAACGGGTTTAGATTTGATGGCATCACATGCAGTAGTGAGATAATATCTTAATGACAAAATGCTGTACAGTTCTGAACTATTGGGACCTACACTACTTTTCAAAAGTTTGGGGTAACTTCGAAATGTTTTGTCCATAAAATAACATCAAATTGATCAGAAATACAGTGTAGACATACAGTGTAATGTTGTAAATGACTATCGTAGCTGGATGGAATATCTGCATAGGCATACAGAGGCCCATTTTCAGCAACCATCACTCCTGTGCTCCAATGGCACATTGTGTAGCTAGTAACTCCAAGTTCATCATTTTAAAAAGGCAAATTGATCATTAGAAAACCCTTGCAATTATATCTGAAAACTGTTGTGCTGATTAAAGAAGCAAACTGGACTTCTTTAGACTAGTTTAGTGTCTGGAGTGTCAGCATTTGTGGGCCAGAAACAAAGAACTTTCTTCTGAAACTTGTCAGTCTATTCTTCTTCTGAGAAATGAAGACAATTCCATGTGAGCAATTGTCATTAGATTAACGATGTCTACACTGTATTTCTGATTAATTTGATGTTATTTTAATGGAGAAAAGATTAGCTGACCATGACCCTGACCTTATGAACGGTAGTGTACTGTGTGCATATAGTTATATAGTGGTAACAGCCCTATTCATTTTCTTATACATGACATTTCTTATTCCCACACACAAAGTTCCAAGGGCTGAATCTGGTCCCATGGTCAGGCATTTTGAGACCCCTGCTGCGGTACACATACTCCCTCCACTTACCCCGCGTTCCCACCGCAGTGCTTGCCAGACAGCGCTGGCCAGCTGGGCATTCTTGAGGAAACTTGAGACAGTCCTTCTGAGAAATGGCAGGAAACACACAAGTGTAGCAGCGCAAAAAGGCTGAGGAGATCACAGAGAAGTAACCTATTACTAGGAGACCCAACATAAGTATATTGACAAGAGACCGTTGACAAGAGATCGTTGACCGTTTATCAGCTGATCTTGGCATATCACAGATATGTAGGATTGGCGTATATTTTGACTGATATATTTACATAAATAATAGTATAAGCTACCAAGCATCTTGCATTTACAGAATAGGCGGTATACACTTTTCCAGTTCCCACAGGTGCAATGACAACTTTGATAACAATATTTGATGGATTCATCCAAGTTGTTTGTTAAAATATTTTTGATATATACATAATTAAAAAAAATTCAACAGATATATGGTCCACATGTGGGAGTAAAATATACTGTATAGGCTACTTCCAAATATCAACATCGGTATCGGACTTTTCGTCTCTATAGCTCAATATTAAGTTCTCATGTTTGTTTTTTTCAAACTCCATTGACTTCCATGGTTTTTCATACATTTTCAGTCATTTTGGGTAGGCCTATATTCATTTTTACTTCAAAATACAAATATGTGCATCAATACAAAAATCTAACTGTAATCTAACAAAAGTGCAATCCTTTTTAATAATTATTACATTAAATAAATATAATTGTTTATTTCCCATTTACCTGCCAAGGGGATGCAACAGAGGAATATGATGAGAAGCTGTGAGCATGTCATGATGTTCAATATGAAGTCCTTAAGTTGATATTGGTGGGCTTGGTAGCTCAGCTAAAATATATTTTCCAGGTGTCCTCTATGTCTGTCATCCAACTAACTATCCCAGCTGATTCGATGCCTCTCCTCGCTTATTTACAATTTTTGTTCTCCTGACGTTTTGTTTGAAGTCAACTTTATCTCTCTAAGCTCTGTCCTTTGACTGTGTCAAACTTCCTCAGTTCACCACCAATGTGTGTTTTGCGTCTTTCTAAACTATGTTTCTCCCATCTTAGTCAGGCCTGAGTTGTGTGTCATCCTACTTGCCTAATAAGAATCTCCACCCTGAAACTGTTAATTTCATTTGGAAGATATGGTAGCTATTTGTTGCTGATGTCCCTGCATACACCTCAGTGGAGGAATGTGCAGTGTTTTAATACACAGCTGTGTGTGCCTTAAAATGCTGAAAATAGGTATATTGTTATCCAAAAGGTGCAGCTATATTAAAATGGGCATGTTTGAACTATCTGATTTGGATGAAAAATGATTTTAAACAAAAATCTTAAAACCATACATCGCTCTGATGCTGTTGTGTGTGACTGGGCATGTTAGAAACTGTTTTCTTTTGATTTTGCAGATCTTTGTTATCTTTACTGTAGTTGCAAAAATATTTGGAGGCATAACTTCAATGGCAGCAAGGTAGAAAGCAGAGGTTCCTGGGTCTCGTGGTATGGTGTCTGAATACGTGCTGGCTCTGAAGAAAGAGAGAGAGAGAGTCAGCAAGTTGGTAGGAGAGTCAATATAAGTGAATTACCCATTAGAACCTAATAGGAGACATGAGGGCTGGCCTCAGGGTAGTCTGCTGACAGGGCTCTTGTGATAGAGAGAGGCAAGCTCAGACCCAATAAGCTGTTTACCAGTTGATTAATTACCTAGCACAAAGCTGAGCCTGAAAACCCCCTTCAACTGTCGACAAAGACAATATAAACATGAGCTAAATAGTATATGCAAATACATGTTTGTTGTTAAAATCAGTACAGTCATTTTGCCGGACAAAACTGACACTACTGTAGTTGTACTGGTATATTGTTAAAATGTATGACTGTATGTTGGAACTAACACTAAGGGAATAATTGCCACATTATACATGATCTGGGGTTAGACCAGAGCTGAATTAAGATGGGTCCATGTGTGTGCATGTGTGTGCTTTTGTCCAGTCATATCCAAACAGTGCTATTTTAAGTAGTTCCTCTCAAATTAGAGATTTCATGCTGACTGGAGACAAAACATAAATTCTGCTCAGATATTATGAATGTACACACTATATATGGACACATCCTGCCCTGCCCTGCCCTGCCCTGTGGATACTGGATGTCACACACTGCTATGTCAAATGACAGCATTATACATATATCACTAACCTCTGGCAGAGAAAAGCTGCTGACAAAAGACGAGACATTATTGACTCAGAACTTAGAACATACATAACCCAGGCCAGAAAGATGAATGAAATAAATGAACCCCTTTGTTAACCTGTTAACCTAATCTTAACCTAACCATAACATGTAACCATGCCCTCAAGTATCAGTACAGTCCTAGTTTGGTAAAGCTGTTTATGCTAAATTTGGTGGGGGATGTTTTGCGTGTTGGCTGGAGGGGCTGCCGGACAGATGGTGTTCTTTAATCCTGTCTGTGTCCTCTCTTTTTCTCTCTCCCTCCCTTTTTCTCCCTTTTGAATCCCCATCTCCCTCATCCACTATCTCAACGTACAGGCTCAAACACAACACAAACACACATGCCTACAAGTGGAATACATTTTCTCTCTCTCTCTCTCTCTCTCTCTCTCTCTCTCTCTCTCTCTCTCTCTCTCTCTCTCTCTCTCTCTCTCTCTCTCTCAGAAGGGACATTTAGAATGTAAATAGGTTATAGAGAAGTTTGATATATTACATGTTTGGGCATTAATTGTAAACACCATGTACACAAAAATAATATCATATATTATTATTATATATATTATTCAAAATATATCTACAAATATATAATGACAAACATTATATCAAATTTTATTTTGTCTATAGCACGGAAAGCTTTTCACTTCTGTCCCAGCAATGTCAAATATCATTTGACCTATATTTCAGGAAACCGGATTATCCTTTCATGTCACAAAGACAACACAATGTTTAAATATCATCTCATGTGACATTTATATGACATTGGTCATATAATTTATTTAGTTAAAATAATACATATTTACTTTATATGTAAATTGTTTGCAAATACCTGCACATTAAAAAGAATTACAATAAGAAGTTTCTTAATTGCAGATATTG
The DNA here is from genome assembly GCA_027575585.1 of Percopsis omiscomaycus. Classification (NCBI taxonomy): domain Eukaryota; kingdom Metazoa; phylum Chordata; class Actinopteri; order Percopsiformes; family Percopsidae; genus Percopsis; species Percopsis omiscomaycus. The sequence continues at coordinate 2,314 of JAODLI010027091.1, read as the reverse complement.
CTAGAGCTAACTGTGCAATCGGAAGACCGGATGGAGGAGGCATTTGAGGGAAAAGTATGAGGGCTTAGTCAGTGACTGCCACAGACAAGGCTGGAAGGCAAGGTGCTTGCAGGATAGTCTAGTGGTCTAGATGTTGGACTCCCAGCCGGAAGGTTGTGGTTTGAGCCCAGAGTTGGCCTACCTGTAAGCATCCTATCTGCTCCATGTAATAGCAGAATGTAATTGTAAGTCACTTTGCATAAAAAGTGTCTGCTAAATGACCTAATTGTAAATTTCCCAGGCACTCAGAAAATTGGGGAGGACAGGAGGAAAACCAGACCACAGCGTCATGGTATTTTACACTAGCTGGCTACTTATTTGATGTTCTTATGTTCAAATGTAGCAATAATCCAACTACCAACCTAATGCAAACGTACTATACATTATACATACATTACATTATAACTAATGTAAGGAAATGCATGATCCCCATAAGTAACAAATATCATAATATCATATATCATATTACAACACAGAGTATGAATATAAAAAAGGGGCCAGTTGAACGAGAGGGAAAGACATCTAATAGCCTACCTGTAACCTGTAAAAAATGCTAATATGATGAAAATCCCTTAAATTCTGTTTTCAGACATGCCATGTGCTATCTGGTTTGAGGTTAGCACATTTACATTTACAGCATTTAGCAGACGCTTTTATCCAAAGTGACTTACAATTAGTACATTTGTCAACAGTTGAACTGGTTAGCCACCAGTTTTTGCAAGCAAATAACATTGTCCTAGAATAAGGACAGCATCATGTCATAAGGTTACTTCACTTAGGCATTTTAGTACAAAGTTATCATTCACTCATTAATTGCTAGCAGCCTAAATTCCAGCAAAGTGCTTAATATTCTAAAAACTAATCTAATAGAAGAAAGGAGGACATTTTTTTATAATTTTTTTAAAGAGGAGGAAAGGAGGATAGAACAAGGATTGTTATAGAGGATTTTAGTTTAATGGGATTAGTGCTATAAGGTAGAAAGATTGGTAGCCGAGGTACCAAGATGGCTCTTGAAGAAGTGGGTTTTTAGTCTCTTGCAGAAGATCAGTAGTGACTCTGCTGTTCTGACCGCTGCGGTAAGCTCATTCCACCATTGTGGTGCCAGGACAGAGACAGAGTCTGGACTGGGCTGCGCGACTCTTACACGCAGCTCGTAGCGACGGAGGTGCCAGCCTGCCAGCCGAGGTGGTAGATTAAAGTGCTCTGGTTGGGGCTTGGAATCTGCTTGCTTAGAGCGGGGCTGTTCCTTTTGCTGCCTTGTAGGCCAACACTAATATCTGGAATCGGATGCGGGCTGAGACGGGGAGCCAGTGAAGGTTTCGGAAGAGGGGGGTTACATGGGAGAACTTTTGTTGGTTAAATACTAGGCGGGCTGCTGCATTTTGGATTCGTTGTAGGGGTCTGGTAGCAGAGACCGGTAACCCAGCGAGTAGAGAGTTGCAGTAATCTAGGCGTGAGATTACTACAGCTTGGACTAGGAGCTGTGCTGCTTCATTTGTGATTTGTGCCTTATCCTTCTGATATTATAGAGGGCAAATCTACAGGCTCGGGTCGTTGTTGGCAATGTTGGCTGCACAGGACAGTTGATTGTCCAGGACAACTCCAAGACTCTTTGCAGTTTGACAGGAGGACACGGTGGTGTTATTAAGGGTAATGGACAGGTCCACTTGAGGGCAGTTCTTTGCTGGGATGTAGAGTAGCTCTGTCTTTTCAAGGTTGAGCTTGAGGTGATGCAACGACATCCAAGCACTGATGTCAGCGGGACATTTAGAGATTCTAGATTCTAGAGATATGCGTGTCAGATGGAGGGAATGAGAGGTAGAGTTGGGTAACTACATGAAATTTCAAAGCATTTAATGTTATGAGTCTGCAGTACTCCCTTCTGCCCTTTGTGTCTGTGCGTCTCCCTCCCCCCGTGTCTCCTGTCTGTATCCCTGTCTGTCCCTTTTTGTGTTCCTGAGTGGGCGTGGCTTCCTGGCCTGGCTCTCCACAGCCGCAGCTGATTCTCATCCACCTCATCAGACTCACCTGTACTTTAACCCGGCTCTGCACATCATTCATCGCCAGATCGTGAGTTTACCTACACGGTATTACTCCACGGCTTGACCACCCGTGTAAGAAACGTTAGTAACGTTAGTTAGTATTCCTTAGTCTACCTTGATCCCTGTCTGCCTCGTGGAGTAGCCCATGGACCTTCTCCCACTCTTCGCTCAGGAAGTCTAGCACGTTCTCTGTTTTGATGTCACTTGGTGCAGTGTGTTTCTCTACCTGTGAA
>JAODLI010027080.1:0-20539 GCA_027575585.1 Percopsis omiscomaycus | reverse complement strand
GGGGGTGCATTGTGGGATATGTGTGCCGCCATCTTGGAGAGGAGAGTGAGTATGTGTGTGTGCTTAGGTTTATGTGCTAGAGTAGACACAGGGTCGAGAGAGGCGAATACGGCATGTACTGTGTGCTTTTCCCTGTTCATAAAAAGAAGAGAATAAATGAGAAACTGAGTTGCAAGCAAAACGCCTCTATCATCTTAATCGCGAGCCATTCCTGAGGCTGTCCTTACAGTTCGGAGCCAAATTAGCGTGTTAAATACTGCGGGTGTGGGGCGGGTCTACAAAAACAGAATCTGTTCAGAACCCTGCCACACACTCTGGTTCGGTGCAAAGAGCAGACCAGCATGTGAAAGCAGCACGCTGTGCTGCTTTCTTGCAAAGACCTTTCTTTATCACCAACTGACCTGAAATGTCCTCGTAATCTTCTGCCCTTTCCTCTGGTACAGATTAATTCAATCCGGTGTGGGTCTCCCCTTACTTTACTATTCTAAGATTTTGTTCAAAGGAAAGTTTAGAGACATATTTTGTATTAGCCATTAGCTCAGTACTCACAGCGCTTGGCTCACAGCTATGTACGAGTAGAACTGTACAACTAAATCTGATTGGCTGCTAGCTACCAGATGCAGCAGGGCTTTGGGCTTTTGACAGTTCGTAGACACAACATGACCAATTTTTCACACTGGCGTAAACTTGACATATTACATACATATTTATAATTAATACAAACATCAGACTATGGAATCTGGATCGGTACGTGGATCGGTAACGCCAGTCTGTTATCCGATGAGTGAATTACGTCAGTATCAGCACCCGATACCGCGATCAACCTAGCGGCGAGCGCAGCACATGCTGTGTCCTACCTGAAAGAGCCTTGAAGGAAGGAACAGTTATAGGACCCGTTTAAGCATGTCGATTGTATGGACTAATACTACATGTAATTTACCTGCATTTAAAATGCCTAACACCTAGTTGAACTTGAGGACTGCGCTAAATAATGTATGTAATTAAAATACTAAAAACAGACAAATCAAACCACCTATAATAGCCTAGAACAAACCAAAGCTGTTCACTGCTAGGACCTTTTAAAGAGAAGCAATATAACAACTATTTATCAGAGAACAGAACAGACAAGAGGTTTCAAAAAGGCATTACTGAGCACTAATGTGAACAGAGCTCGACAGGGATTACCAGCTTTGAACCCCAGCAGCAATCAGCATTAGCTAAAGACATGATAATTTGTTCATCCCCAATCAGGATCACTTTTGTCAGATCATTTTGGCTTTCTGTGATGGGCATTGCACAAAAAAACACCAAGAGAACAGTGAGTTTGCTGCAGAAGGGAGTGTGGATGGGTCGGCACAGTACGCTGTGCATTAAGTCATTAAAGCCCCGTACACACAGTCCTTCCCTTACCCCCTACAGTACAGACCAGCACCCCCACAGCACTCAGTTTTTGAAACCAAACGATGCTCTGTCGCCTGCATCTTAATAAGGGGAGTGAAACTGTAAGGGAAATGAAGGCATGGCGGTCTTTTAGAGGAAGCTAAATAAATGACTAAACACAAACCCTGGGGCGGGCATGCCGAGGGGTTTCCAGGGGGTTGGAGCAAGCGGGGGCCAATCGCGTCAAGACTGAAGGCAGCAGACTCAAACAAAACCGACATATTAAAACGGCAAAGCCTTGTAGAAAGGAAAAGAGCAGCCAGGACACTGCATTTAGACGCACAGCTTGTTTCTACTTCAATGAGAGACAACATGACCAAAAAACAGCAATTAGCGATTAAAGTAGAAATGCTGTCTGCATAGGAATACAGCATCACTTTCCAATAAAAACTCCTCTAACTAAACATGTTTCTCTTTTCATTTTAGAGGAAGGCGAACTGCTAACCATCATTTCGGGGTGACAGCGCTAAAACTACATACACTAATGCTGCTTTACTTTAATTATCATTGCTAAAACACATGGGAAATGTAGCCCTCTTGCATTGATTGATATTAGTAATTATAAAAAGGGACACACCCAGAATTACCCTTGTGGTTGAAATTAGAGTTACAAAAACATAATCATTTTGCACAGTGCTGAGTAGCTGGCACTCCTCTCTACCAACGACTAATTTCCCTGATGTTTGTTTGGAAGCTTAAACTTAGTATAAAGTTTAAGCTTCCAAACGGATGCACGTTTTTTGACTAGGAGGACATGACATTTCAGTGCACATTATGTCGATATGTAATTTAAATGTGTAAATTAATAAAATAATAAGTTTAACCGACTAATTGACTAGTGACAAATCGTGCACATCCCTAACCCCTATAGATCTTCTAGGTTCAACCCCCCCTTGCAGTCATGTACAGTTATAACACAATCTCACAGTGTCACTTGAATGTAATGTGTGTGTCCACACATACTGACACAGGCTCTGATCCTTGTAGAATATGATTGGGGGAAAAAAATTATAGGCTTAATCATTTGACTGCTAATGAGATATCAAAGATATCAAATTTTTACAGTACAAGTCAATGGCTCCTTATAATATTGAATAATGGCGAATCTTCAGCAGTGGGGGTCATGCTGACACAGCCTTTAGGTGATTAAATACAGAAATTAATTTGAGTGCATTTTATCTGACTTATATTTACCCACTGTATTCTCTTGCAAACATTTTTTACAAAATTCTGGCACTCCTCGATGACTTAAAAAGTAGGTCACAGAGTCTCCTGTGAGTCATAGACTTTGGCAGGGTACCAAGAAAGGCAGGTATGGGGAACACAGGCGTTGAGCTGAGAGATCCTAATGGTATACTGATACTACAATTCATTATTATGAATATCATAGCATTTACTTGCATATTCTGAAATGGTTGGACATTAAACAATGTTGTCAGTTGCTAAAGATTAGGGAACTACACTACAAAAATAACATTAGAGACAATGGAATGCAGTCTCGTGATTTAGACATAATAAAAAATACTTGTATTATAGCTGGGCCCTGCAACAAACAGTTGCGGCCACTAAGCTAAAGTGCTATACAAAATCTTCTCAAGTGAGACAGAGAAAGATTTCTCATATCATATCCCATGTGCAGCCTCTTTCTCCACGTCCCACAGCCTGCCTCCCAGGAACAGTGCAGTGTCTGCTGGGGTCAGTGCTGGGGTCAGTGCTGGGGCTGAGATTCCAGGCAGGGATGTTTTTAGGGGGCTGAGTGGGGGGAGGGGGTGACTCAACCTGGCCCAACCCGCTGCCAGTCACGTAGCCACCTGTGGCTGGCCTCATTCTGGAGGAGCATTGATCTGGCTCACACACACACACCACTGCCAACGCACCAACACTATCTTAATTACATTATGGGCCACTGGCACAGGCCACGGTGCCTCACCCTTTCTGCCCCTCCTCCAACCCAAGCCCGCCGCCCTCTCATTTATCCACCCTAAGGGAGAAGCATGCAAGCCAGAGGAAGTATGACTCATCTGGGTAACAAGATGCATTCTTCAGAATTCTCAACAGGCGTGTTGTTTGCTAAGTGAAGAGCGCCCGAGAATCTGGGAGGAAGAGACCTTAAAGAAAAAGGAAATAAGACGAATGCAGAAATCTAGAAAGATAATGCATAAGAAAGAAGAGCAGTTTTGCTGTGTGGTGTGGTGCAGGCCATTATTTGATATCATATAAAATACACAGTTCTTTCCCACCCAATAACGCATATACAAAAGTAGGCAATCCCTCCAAACATGGGCCCTCACGGCCCGCATTACATCGATTGTACAACTTTTAGGCAATTTCTGTAATGGTGCACATCAACTTTGTCTAATATTAAATAGATAAAACAGGGAGAGGTTAAACAGAGTCGGGTAGCAAGGCTTAAGGCCTGAAGCTGATGAAGCTGATGAAATATGCTCAGTCAAGTGATTAGCAAATGGTCAATCTCTACCAATCAGTAGAGTAAGAATGTGAGGTGGCAATAAGCCATGTTCTCAGACTCCACTAACCCATTTAGCCTTAATATTCAGGCTTAGGACTACGGACTTAATTAAACCTAACTAGCCTAACTTTCTTCTCTGAGCATACATGGGATTGGCATTCAAACAGATCATAATCTCTGCATCATTGCATAGTAAACAATAGTACTAGATCAAATAAAATAATATTTAATATAATCACAAGTTATTCAGCCATTTACCTGGATCTGAAAGTTGCATAAAACAGCATAAGATAGCCACTGTGGTAATTTAGATGGATATTAAATAGTACAGTTAAAGCTCCATTATCATTACTTAAGATGTGTAAGATTAGCAAAATCCTTCTGAAAAGTCTTGAGAGTTAAGCATAAGCATATCAATCACTTCTACTAAGCACTAAACAAAAAGCCAAGTAAAAAGATGACAATGTAAGAGGCTATTGAAACTCAAGGACACAGGATAGAATGAATAATAAATTATTAAATCCATAAGAAATCTAGTCAATCATTTTTATTCTGGGCTAGACGATTTTTCAGACACACAAGTAAGCAAGCCTGTGATATGCCTTGCTTACTTGACATGCCTTCAGATCCTTAGCAATCCTTTATTGAAAGGCTATTTGTACGCCCTTTCTTCTTATTTGTTATGCTACGGCCAACTCAATTCAATTACACCATAACCTAGGTTTTCATTAAATATTTAACATGTTCATGTACTCCGGCCTTCTTGCTACTAGTCTAATTCAAAATATTTGTTGATAATGTTTGTACATTAGCCCATGAACAAAAAAATGTATAATTATTTACAGTACAGTTTGTACACGGTACATCTTGTTGCGACCGTGTGGTTGGAATGAAAGTCAAAGAAGCGGCCATGTGTTGCAAGAGCTAAATAGCTTTCCCTCTTCGCCCACATTTCTTTTTAGTGTGCTTACCCAGCAAGGCGCAGTGTGGGTAGCTAGTACCTATGGGTGGGCAGTAATTACCTTCTGCAATAATAACACAAATAAGCAATACAATATTGCCATTTTTCCATTATTGAGTATGACAATAATTGATAGCACATTGCAGACATTTAAGTAAGCTACTTTTGTGTTTTTATCACTAATGTTAAAAATTTGAGTATAGATTTCACACCCTGATTATTCTTTACCTATATGCCAAGACTTATATTGTATTTTAGCAGCTTTTAACCCATATTACTGTCATTTTTAAGCAAAACAATTCCTCATATGAAATCCAATATTCTTGACACTGTCCCACCAAAGTGTTTTTTTATTAATCATTAACAACTTCCTGGAAACAGGCATTTTTCCTTCTGTTTTTAAACATGCTGCGGTCCAACCCGTTTTAAAGTAACCAAACCCCTCTGTTTTCAATAATTATAGGCACATTTCTAAACTCACGTTTTTATCAAAGGTTGTAGAGAAAATGGTGTAATTTCAATGTAATGATTTTATGTCATAATAATATTTTTGAACAAATTCAGTGTGGTTTTAGAGTAACAAATTATCTTTTAGCATCAGTGGTGAAAGCACGATTTTAATCCTTTTAGATCTCAGTGCAGCATTTGACAAAGTAGACCACTCAATTTTAATTGACCGCCCAAACAACTGGGTTGCCATCAAGGACACTGCTCTTAGTTGGTTTTATTCTAACCTTCTAGAAAGGACCTTTTCAGGTCACAAGTTGGATAGCACAGAATTTTCTTAAGCCTAAAGAGTTAAAGTTTTAAATATTATTATTTGCCGCCCCCCAAAATGCAGCAGCTAGGCTTCTTACTGGTTCTAACCATAGACTGTATAAATAAGTGGACAAACCTGGCTTCCCTCCATTGGTTACCTGATTCAGAATTTATTTTAAGTTTTTACTTTTAAAGCACATCTAGGTCTAGCTCCAAGCTACATTATAGACATGTTGACCCCTTATAAGCCAGCACGCACTTAGATCCTCAGACAGGGCTCTCCTGGTTATTCCTAAGTCTAAGGTTAAAACTAAAAGGCCCCTAGACTTTGGAATGCCCTTCCTAAGGAGATAAGGCTGGCTCGGTTAACATTGTTTAAATAACTTTTAAATAAGCTTTCATTTGATATTTTTAGCCCCTTCTTCTTTTATGTATATGTATATAGATATTTATTCATTGCACTGATCTATCTATTTTACTTTACTAATTTTCACTTTTATACCATTCTCTATGCTTTTCCTTTTGCCCTCTGTTTTAGTTTATTTGTTTTACTTACTAAGTTATCCAGTTTTATATGCTCTTCTATTGATTGAACTGGTTTTATCTGATTGTTAATGCACTTTGTAAAGTTATTATTATTATAAAACCACTTTTTTCAACTCGCCATCCCATGAGAAACATACAGTATACAGTATCTATCTATCTATCTATCTCTCTATCTATGTGTATGTGTATGTGTGTGTGTTTGTGTGTGTGTAATAGCAATGAGACTTGTTTGAAAACTCTGAACCAGTGCTGCATTCTTCCAACATCCACCCGTATCCAGCGAATGGATCTTTAAGAATTCATTAATTTACAGCAAAAATAGATTAAAGCACCCAGCTGAGTACAACTCAAATTGTGGCTGCTGAATATCATTAAGGATACAACATCTCTCTCAAGCCCAGGGGGTTTTGCATGAAGAAAAAGTGCTGGCCTTTCCCCCCTTATAGCACCTTGAGGATAATTTATCATTACCTAAATTATGTGTTTCTAATTGTCATTTTTAATTACGCTTTTCTTTGTATGCAAAAACAGCTAAGCAAAAACCTGCAAAAACTAATTAAAATCCATCCAAGGATCTTCCATTTCCCATGACGCTGTGCCAATGCCATTCTATTCAGCATTTGATATGTCGGTTACAGAGCCTCAATGACAGCTGCTTCATGCCCCCAAAAACGCCTAGAATTGCAGTTACAGTAATTGCTCTGGCCAGCACTAAATGAGGTTCACTTAAGTGCAATTATCCCCCTCTGATCTCTCACATAAATAGACTTCTTTAGCACAGAGAAGTGGGCTCACACAATGTGACTGCAAACAAGATTCAAATTGGAATCAGGGAGGCATTTCCAGGAGATGAATGGCTTTATAGCTCATCTGCATTCTAGTGATGCACAGCGTTGCTAATGAAGACTGAGCTAGTCCCTTCACACCAGCAAGGCTTCCAGAAGAGCAAACCTCTGGCTGAATAAAAGCAGTGCATGATGAGAGATTTCTTAACTACACCTGAGCTACTTCACAACACAAACTGCTTTCAACACAGCCATGCAGGAAAAATAGGAGCCTGTTTTTACTAACATAAAGGAAATATCATATTAAAGAGATATAGAAGAAATGACCTGACCTGAGGAAAATCTTAGATAACTTTACATTCCAGAGTACCGTAGGCCAGAAGGAACTGAACAATGCTAATATTGTCAAGAAAATAATTTGGACTTTTTAAAACAATATGATCATAAAAATACAAAACAATGGTCAATGCCAGCACATTTTGCATTCAAAAGAGTGCCTGCCAAGCACATACAAATAAATTTAAGGGCTGTGGTTGCCTAACAGGGGTGGCTATAGTACCTGTTGGGTGCTGTCCAACAGCACAGGAAGAGGGGGGGGGGTTGTTAGTGATGAGCTTTCATGTTGCCACAGGCTCAACTACCACCAGGAGTCTGATAACTGCATCTCACGGACAGCCATTTGAATAATCACTTCAACAAGGGGAGAAATTAAAAAGCCTCTCAGTGAGACAGGGCTAGGCACAGGGCCACAGCTGAATTCCAAATGAGCTACTGGTATGTAAGAAGTAGATAGTAGCTCTTAATTCACTAGACTGAAGATGACTGAAAGAAATTACCAAACACCATGTCATAATTTAAAATCTAAATTATGCAACAATATCTTAAGTAGGCCTAACTAAACTACAACAGAATGTTAAGGGAATAAAAGATGAAAGGAAGGACCTATCCTAAACTATTTGTGAACAAGAAAAGTTCATTTGACTTTCAACAACAACCAATATGTGTGAACTTTTTCATGAATTTGTAAATGTTAATGTCAAGCCTATGCACTGTAAAGACTTTGAATGCATGAATGTAGCATGCGCACACATACACACAACCAGAGACAAACATACAAAGACCTTGAAGAGATTGCTGTTTCACAATTAACTTAAACGTATGAAGAGAAACAAAAGTTGGACAGTAAATTTCACTTTATGCATTTAATGCTTTTATCACAGTTACTTTTATAGCAGGATATTGTTGCATTTAAAATAGCACACAAACATGGATTTTGATGAGTGACGTCAAACTAGTAGTAGTAGTAGTAAAGTAGCATCAGGAGTCAGGCAGGAAGTCTTTAAAAGTTAGAAAGCCAAAGAGTGGTTAGGGGGTGAGGACTGGGGACAGTACACTGAAATGTCATTCACAGTCCATTTTCACATATAGCCACTTCACCAATATCTTAAGGCTCAATACACAATAAATATAATGCACTAAGACTACTAGACTAAAGCGATTGCAGGAAATTACAGCTTGACACAGCCTGTCTTACTAAATTCCGAACACCACTTTAAATGAAACTACTGTAATAAGTAACTGACAAGCCATTGACGTAAAAAGAATGAAACATTTACATCAAGTTTCTTCACACGTCATGCACAGATGGCACATGTAGAATGAAACTACATGCACACTATTTAAAGAATGTTTGAAGAAAACCAGGTCTGACCTTTGATAAGGAATGCTGACTAAGATCTGGCTTTTTGGTTAGTTGAAGCATAAAAGTCTGGCAGTGATGTACAGTCGGGAAATTTATCATATTTTGTGGATATATGTAACCAGTATTTCTGCCATGACAGATCTTTATCATGAATAGAAAAGCCTAGCTAAATTGCAGTAGGCCTACTGTACATATAAGACAATCAGCTAAATTTGCTTCTTATATGAAATCGACTAGTGCATGACAATTTCATTGGTTTAAGGTCTCAGAATTATCAATGTCTGGTCTATGTGATTGCACGTTGGTGTCGTTGAAGGACAAGATATCTTACGCAGTGCCTACATTTTACTGTCAGCATCTGTGCCATCTTTCAAGACAGAGTGTACCTACCAGCTAATAAACAACACCGGAGAGAAAAGGACACGCTCGATCCAAGTCCGTGGTTTTACTTTTATCTCAAACACGCTTGCACTTGTTGAATAGTCACTCACACAACAAATCTGTGCTTTGCCATACAGGTCAGTTCGCTACAGAAAGGGGAGATCGTATTTTCCCTGTAGGAATTTATTAGCTGCCTGAGAAAATTCGATTGACAGACAAGGAAAACACATTCCAACAGCTGATGCGAGCCGAGCGACCAAATATCATCACGCCAGGGCGAGAGAGCACGGATTCAAACGGCAATGGCAAGAAGTAGGCTCACAGTTCTCACTGGCTGGACACAACCTTTCACATTCCATTGGAAGCTTGCTAATGTTAGCTATTGGAGGGCTGTGATAGGGTAATAAGACCACCAAGTGAAAGAAAGAAAACACACGTAGTCATGGCCCGTGGTCGGCTTGCCTAATCTCGCGGTCAATGTACTGACAACGTTCAAATAAGTTAGCTGGCTACTACACTGGCTAGCTAGCTGTCAAAGTTGCTCTGTCAGTTGTCACTGGTTGTACGTTCGTGCTAGCAGGCTAACGCAAGCTGTCAAGTTGAAGAGTTATAGCAGAGCAATGGGGGAAAGCAATGCATTCGTACTAACATGTTATAACAATGAGTACAAAAAAACGGTCTCGTTGAGGACGGTATCCCCTTATGCCCCGTCACAGGGCACACGGAAAACTGTCAAGGCCTATTCCTGAGCTCAATCCCCAGAACTTCAGTGCAGCCTACTTCCCCATGAAAGTCGTCCATTTCATGGGCCTTAGTTCAACTTCCATTCGCGTCTTTGCTAGTAGCTCACTTACTCTAGATGAAACTGTAGGATCGATGGCTTAATCCAGGGTAGTTTTGGAATAACTGCCCCTCCTGTTTCACCTCTTCTTCAGCAAGTGTCCCCCAGGTGTCTATGCTGCTGACGTTTGTCCTATAGCAGACCCGTTGTACTCTCACCGGTGTGCCCGTGGCGTCCCTCCTTGCCTTCTCCGCCTTTTCCCGTTCGCCTTTCTCTCGATAGCACAGCCAACATCCGGGACTCTACAGTTAGGTAAGTGCCCGGAACTACTTTCACATGCAACGACGGGCGACAAGAGAAGCAAACCACTCTTGCAGCCACAGAAACTAGTGCGGTCCCCAGTAATAAACAATGTAACGAATACCCACTACCTCATAACCCCCTCTAAATGTTCACAAAATTAATGGTAATATCAATTAGATTATACGTGATTACAAATACAAAGTAGAGCAATCAAGCTTGGACTAGAAAATATTATTTATAACATGACTAATCTAATTGAAATATTGGATAATTTTCTCATGCACAAAATGCTTTATATTTTCAAGTGTCTTAGAGGTTGCATTAGAAGCCTTTATGGTTGTACCATTTATTGGAAGTCACAATTACCTTATTGTGTTTTAGAGATAAGCTGGGGAAAGTAAAAATCATTTTATTTTTTTTGTGGGGAAAAGATCCACAACGCATACGTGTGATGTTTCCACTGTTGTCTTTATTTTCTTTTCTTTTTTACAAATGTAATATAATGCACAGGGCTGTGTTAGTAAATACCTAAATGATCATTTGCAAATTGGTGCTACCAACTATGTATTTTGGTTTGTTTTATACAATACTCCTGACCGTTATGATCGTCTGAAGTGCAATAGCGCCTCTTGTGGGTTTTTGGTCTCATCTACCAAATCTTACGTTCTCTCCCAAATTTATAACACCAAGATGAGTCAAAATCAGTTTGGCACCAAAATATGCCATATTACGCAATAATATAGCCTACGTAAAATATTGTGTCTGCCCCACATTCACATTGGCACAAAATTAAATAATTATTAAAAGGTAATTCTTAAGATGTTTAGGTTAGAAATGTTAAGTAACCACAGGAGCCACTTTTAGACCATAGATATCTATAGACTTGTTTTACATATGTTACAGATCTCGTTATTATCCTCCACTGCGATTGGTGGCGCTCAAGTTCTCGATTTAGCCTATATTGAAACCAAAGAGTCTCAGATTACGGAAGTGTTCAGCAATCTTCTCTGGGTCTAAATAAAGTAAGCTAATTCTACATCAGGCAGCAGATATGATATCGTAGACCTAGTACAAATAAGTGTTTTTTCATTATATTAAATATCGCTTGGCGTGGCCTCGAATAGATTGCCACCAAGCGCAAACTCACCTTGCCCACAATAACCGAATAAAGTACGTCAAGTTCCTTTGTTTACTAACGTGTCCATCTTCGTTTCATAACGTAGTATTCAGTGACTAATAATATACATTCAATTTGCACCTATTTCCTGTTTAATGCTCATACTTTTTTTTTCCGCCACCAGGCATGTCAGAACCTAGGGTAGCTGCCATTGACGGGAAATTGGCTGAGGAGTTTGCTGTTCCATCTCATGTTGAGGATGTAAAGGAAGAAATGACTAATTTTGCTCGGTGGCACGGGGCTGCTGGCCGCAGGGTGGTTCTTATCACATCAGGAGGCACCAAGGTTCCCCTGGAGTCCCGCACTGTTCGCTTTCTTGATAACTTCAGTAGTGGCAGACGAGGAGCATCTTCAGCAGAGTACTTCCTAAACTCGGGCTATGCTGTGATCTTCTTGCACAGATATCGCTCGTTGTACCCGTACACACGCATGTACTCTGGCATAAACCTGCTAGATACCCTACAGCTAAAAATAGGTGATGGTTGTGATCAGGTGACGGTTAACCAACAGGCACTTCCTAACATTGCCGCGGTGCTAAAGCGTTATCAAGAAGTTAAAGAAGGTGGTCTTCTTTTGCCAGTCGAATTTAGCACGTTATCAGACTATCTGCACCTGCTCAAAGCAGCAGCTCAAGCACTCAGCACATTAGGTAAACTGACAGCTTAAAAGCGAATTTAAAAAGGTACACTCCTCGATTGTGTTAGTGTTTTGTTCAGTAGGCTACCTCACATTACTGTCCACAAACCTGTGGGTGGTTCTGGGGGAGAGCTAGAGTATGGTGTGAGCCTATGAGAGCTGTAGGAGTAGAGGCATGCCAGCCACTTAGCACTCAGATGCTCTTGAGAGCATCTAACGGACACAAATCGAGGGGTGTCCCTTTTAATGGGACATTGTTTTTGAACAGGTTGTAGGCCTACTTCAAAATGGTTTTACATTTTTACTTAGGTTCAAAGGCCATGTTTTACTTGGCTGCGGCTGTGTCTGACTTCTACATCCCAGCATCTGAGATGCCCGAGCACAAAATCCAATCTTCCAATGGACCTCTTCAGGTAAATAAGATAAACGACTACATTCTTTAAATTCTGACTAAATTCTTTAACCGCTACAGAATCATTTTTTCTCTCTCTTTAGATCAGCATGAAAATGGTCCCCAAAATGCTCTCCCCCCTGGTTAAGGACTGGGCGCCACAGGCGTACGTTATTTCCTTTAAGCTGGAAACGGACCCAACAATTCTGCTGGACCGGGCTCGACGAGCCCTGGACACCTACAGGCACCAGGCAGTAGTGGCTAATGTGTTAGATACCAGGCATGGCTACGTGGTGGTGGTGACCCCCGAGACTCAGGCTGAGCTAATCCTCACAGATGAGGACGTACAGAAAGAAGTAGAGATAGAGGAAAGAATAGTTAATAACCTGACAGTAGCTCACAGCCAGTTCATTGCAAAGCAATAGGGCTAAACTAAGCGGCTACTGGGAGAAAACTTATTTCTAAGCTACTGACCAGGTTACAAGTATGTCTGTGGACAAGTACAAGTATGTCTGTGGACAAGTACAAGTATCTGTGGAAAACCCGTGAAGTGTATGGCTTTAAATGAAACTTGCCTATTCTGCTGACAAATGATCAGATTTGTATTAAATAATGTATATTTTCCTGACTTTCCCAAATGAAACGCATTGAAAGATATCACGGTCAGAATACATACATATTGCCTTTTATGCCATTATATAATTATATAATATGCCTCCTGAATGTCTTTATGCTTTTTCACAAGCCTAGTACAGTGTAATACAAGAATTTCCTATATTCTACCTCATTGTGTTCATTCACAATTCCTTTTTATTTTACAGAAATATGAGCAATGCTGGTGTGTACCCTTGACAATTTGTTTATTCACTTAAAGTAGGGTGTAATTTTGGCCACAAGGGTTTACTTTATGCGGGTTCCTGTTAAAACAGAATGCATTGAGAGAGTGCATACAGGTGCATGTTCTTTCTACCATCAATCACATTTCTCAGATTTGTATTTATTCACAACTTTTGCTGGACATAGTTCCTCTCAACTAAGGGGTTTAATGGTGATTGGAGACCAAACAAAAAAGGTACAGTCCATCAAGATTGTCAAATCTTAATGCCATGGCTATGCCCTGCACTGTGGATGAATCCCTTTCCTATAACAATGGTCAGGTAAATTACTTAAGCTTTGTACTCTTTTTAACTCCTGCACGAATACCGGACAATTCTCCACTGTATCTCGTTTCCTCCCGACGAACCTCCCGAACCTGTTAAATATGAATAGTCACCATTTATAATTGAATTGGTAACATCAAAAGTTAAACTAGATTGTGAAATTTAGAGAGAGTCTTATAAAATATATTTTGAAGTCTGTATAAATTATATCAGAAAGCCTCAACTGCAATTACATAAATAAACATTTATTAATATAATCCTATCATGATGTAGATTGCTCACCTGGCCCTTCCTACGGATTTTAGCTCGTCTATACTTCTCTCTGTGTTTGACTCTGGGATTACGGTCAATCTTCTTCCTCTTTGGTGTGAGCCCTTTGTTCTTGGCCATCTGTAAAAAAAATTATAAAAGATCAGCAATTATCATTCTGAATTATTGGTTGGTTTAAAAAGCAGTATTTTAAAACATTAACATGGAAAAGTTATATAGAAAGAAATCTTATTGGAAGAAATTCAGATTTGATGCTTTGCAAAGCATATTGAGCCTCCTGTACATGCAAAACATGTAAAAGAATGAGTGCAATTAATAAAATGCAACTCATACACTATATTTCATTGTATATTCTCATATACAAATCTTTACCTCGTAGGTAATTCCTCTCTTAGCATCTGGATCAAGCTCTTCCTCATCACCATTTTCCTGCAATCTGTAACAAGTAAAGAACAAGTTCCCTGTCAAGCCAGTCATTGTGCAACTGAAAGGATAATCTAATGAAAAATACACCCACTCTTCAGCCCCTGGTTCATTCTGCTTGCTCTTTCTCTTTAGCGTCAATCTCTCATCCATTCCTCTGTAGAAGAGTAAAGCAGCTTCCTCATCTAGGTCAGAATCCGATTCTTCAGCAACTTCAGGTATAGTCTCCCCAGAAACCTGGCACCAACAATCAAAATAGAGCAAACTTGTTAACATGTTCGAATGACCCAATATAACATGCACTACATTGCGTCCACGTGTTCTGGCTATTTTTGCCATATCCATTACCAACAGGTGCATGAAATCAAGTATAAAACCATGCAATCTTCTTAGACAAAACGTTGCTCAGTGACTGTCAATGTGGCACTGACATATCAATTCATCAAATTTCTCCCCTGCTAGACCTGACCCGGTATTTTTTTTTCCATTCATGGCTGCTACTGTGTCTGCGTATTGGACCAATAAACTTGGAGTGTCTATGGACAAGCAGCTGCACGCTAGCCTAGGATTACCATGCACACTGAATGCATAGTGCCAATTCCAGTGAAGGGGATTCTTAATGTAACAGCATACAATGACATTCTAGAGAATTGTCTCGCTACAACTTTGTGTGTGGCAACAGTTTGGGGAGGGCCCTTTTCTGTTTCAGCGTGACAATACCCTGTGCACAAAGCGAGGTCCATAAAGAAATGGTTTACAGAGTCTGGTGTAGAAGAACTTGACTGTATTGTAGTTCTACATGAAGATCCATGCATCACATCCTCATTGTTCCAAAATGCTGTTATTCCACACCCAGACAGCCAAATCAAAGATCCTAAACTGTGGCAAGCAAGCAAAATATCTCACCATGCCCTTCTTTTTGGAGACTCCTGCCTGCTTGCTTTCCACTTGTCTCCTGGTGGCTTCATGCTCCCCAGCTAGCAGCCTGCGAAGTTGTGGTGCAAGCCGAGCATCAATTACGCTCAGTTCATTGATGAGCTATGGGGGGAAGAATTCAAATGTGAATTTGCATGCATTTGTGAGGTGATACCTCTAAAATAAATCCTTGTTGTGATTTACACTGAAGCAGGCAGAGTGCCAACACAGGAGCTTAAACCTAGCCCTCAACTTTAAAGACCATCTCTAAACATGGTACAACTCCTATAGTCTATAATTGTTAACATGAGAACATAAGATACAAAAAGGCAAAAAAGGTTTGTGAACAATTTGGAATTATCTGGATTTTTGTATAAAATACTTGAAATGAGGATGGATATTCATGTAACTCACTACACAAACATACTGCCAAACTAATAATACCAAAAAAGTAATGTTCCATGTTGTTTTTAACACATTGTTGAAATATTCACAGTATAAGCTAGAAAAAGTGTGTGAACCACTGTATTTAGTAACCTCTTATAGAAGCAATAACCCCATCAAAGGCTTGAATATCCTTTCTAAAAGTCCTGGGTGAGGAAATTCAGTACTATTGCTACTCTTAGTTCTGTAAGCTGAATAGTGAAATATTTCACAATGAGCTCATTACATGCTTTTTGACAATGCCAAGCACAGTTGTGTTGCGGTTGTGCATAAGAGCGTTACATTATACACTTTCCATGATGACGGAATTTTGAGGTCACATTTTAATGCATGCAATGCTGAAGGTGGTGAACATAAAACCTAAGGTAACAGCAGAGGATGTGCACTAATCTAGTAAAAATAGTGTTTGTGGGGAGGACACTACTTCCCTCCAAAAAAAAGACACTTTATCCCGCCTGTATTGTGAGTGATGAAAAGCTACACATTTTTAGAGGTACTAGTTTTTCAGAGTGCGTTTGTCTTATTGTAAGTTGGATGAAGATCAGAACACATTTTATGAGTAATTAATACAAAAACCCAGGTAATTCTAAACGGTTCAGACACCTTACATTTACAGCTTACATTTCTGTATGTGAGAAGTCGTTCTATCACAGGATGGTTGTGAGCAGGAAAACGTTTGGCTTTCAGGACCAGGTAGAAACTGATATTTGTGCAGTAGCTGTGGAGTGAAATGCGATTAGGGAAACGTGCTCAGAAAATGTAAAGTAAGACGCACCAGGGAACTGTTGTTACAATGTTAAATCTTAATTAAGACCTACTTCAGATAAAGATGCTGCTTTGTCTTGAGGTAGTCAGCTCCCTTTAGAAAACAAGAACAGGATTAGTAAGGAGGTTAACGTTTGAAACATCTATTAGTATGCCAGACTACACCAAGATGAAATGGGCTCACCTTCCCTGGAGGGATCAGACCATCTTTGACCATTTCATTCAGTGGCTGTAGCTCATCTTTTAGTTCTGTAAGCTGAATAGTGAAATATTTCACAGTGAGCTCATTACATGCTTTTTGACAATGCCAAGCACAGTTGTGTTGCAGTTGTGCATAAGAGCGTTACATTATACACTTTCCATGATGACGGAATTTTGAGGTCACATTTTAATTTTTATGTTAAATTCTTTACGCACTTTACTCTGAGTTATACAGCCATACAGAAAAGCAAGTTCACTTCTGCCTTCTCTCTGCCCATCAGCTGTGTACGAAACTCACTCTCACTGATTGTCTCGGGCATGAATATGACGCTTGGCCAATAGAGAGCCATAATTGAGACCGTGTGAGAGTTTGTGTAAAAAAAAGTGTTAATACAGTTTTATTAACAGTACAGTTTTTAATTTTTGAGGTATGTTATATCTCATTTGGTGGCTGAGTCAGAGGTGTTACCCAATCAGCAGCTGTGAGCACAATGGATCCAACTAGTCCTTGCAATGGTGGGTAACACAACAGGGCGTTTTGATTTTAGACCAATGCACACACCACTGTCATTCCTATCAGATGAAAGACGGTGGACTGCATGTAGTATACATGCAAAACTATCGACACTAAGTAATGCAACGTTGTTCTTTGTGACACTTCATGCACATAGTAACATTATGCTGACATCCTGTTGTATAATGGCTAGCTAATACATTTGTAAACACCATTTAAAGTGTGTGCATGCTGCTGATGTTAACCTGTGACTGGCAAGAGTTCTTGGAAAGCATAGCTATCAAGCCCAAGGTGTTACAAAGCTAGCCAACATTATTTTACCTTAATCTTATGCCGGTTGCACATATGCCGTCATCATTTTTGCTCTCGAGCTTTTTCTCCGCATTGGTTTGCACACTGCCTGCGGATTGCCAGCGGATTAACATGGGAGCGCATTGAACGCGGGTCTGCTCCATGTCAGATCCACGGCAGCTTCACTGCATATGTGCAACGGCCTTTAGAAGAAGGTAGCTGCTAACTAGATTTAAAAAGTAAGTAAAAAAATTTAAAAAGCCAGTAGCCGAAGCCATCTTGCCCTCCTCAAAGATGGCGATGGTGCGTCGGTGCACACCGCGTAAATCGACGGATTTTTGTCATGGATTACGTCGACATGTCAACCCAGCCCAATATTATGTATATCAACGTAAACTTTTTCAGACATTTAATTTTTTTGTCACATTCCTAGTGTGTGATTTACCTTTGCCTTAAAGTCATGGATCAGTTCCAGCAGCTCTGGTGATTCCTTCTTAAGAAGTTTCATCTTCTCCTTCTGGGACATCTGCTTCAGGTCTTTTACAATTCTTTCTTCCTTTTCTATACTCTTCTCTTCCTCTGGAGTGAATTCCTGCATTCACAAAGACATGCCGGCACAGAATAACATAATTTATTCTAATCAGAGCCAGATTTCTCATGTCCTAGTCTCACACGGCCAAACTTATACTATCAGACAACACGTATACTAACAGATATCTTTATTTCGAACTAATATTTTATATGACTCAGGAGAAAAAAGTAGCGATACGTTAATTTTTCTAAGCTCACACATACGTGAAGTGTCTTGTTTCTTTCGTTCACTTGTTACAGCTGCTCATGCTCAGTACAGGAAACAATTATTTATTCACGACTCGGTCTAGTCTTTTAATATTTTGTTAATTTGTCACTTGACAGTTACATAGCATTAACTTGGCCCGTCAAAACCATGTAGCTTTCTGTGTTTACTGTTTGAGAACTGCTATCTTACTTTTATCGGTCACAGGAGAGCTACAGTACCACACTAGGTAAAATGAACAAACTAAATTACTCAAAAAACAAGAAAAGACATTTCATACATTTTTCTGACCGAGATTTAAACATTTGGCTTAAATGTGGGTAGGGCGGTAAACAGCTTGAAATTTCTAAATCAATCCAAAATCTTGTGAAGATGGAGCTCAAAATGGGGACAGTAATTCAAACATGACAATGTAGCTGACACAACATGTTCGTGGGGATAGAAAACAGATTTGAGAGTCTAACAAAACCCAAATAAGCAAACTAATACAACGTTTACACTGGCATATCAAGTAGGGATTCCCCAAAAAACTACCATAAAAGTGTACAGACTGGAGGAAGTTGACTGCGGGGATAGGCAGTGAAATCAACTACCGCTCGATTTTGCAGGTCTGTTTGAGCCAAATTTTAAAACAGAATGTCCTCAGACGTTTACTCTCGTCACATAGCCAAGTATGGCCCCGCAAGACTAATATTGTCCTTACCTGGAAAAGGTTAAGATCATAGTCCTCCTCACTGAGAGTCGCAACCAAACGTTTCTGAATAGTTTTAGCCTCTTCCTCCTCCTCCCTATCCTCCGCTTCAATCTCCTCTTGTGTTTTCCCCTCTGTAATAACAAAAATTACATCAAGCCTACAATATGATCACCAATTATTGCCAATTATAAAAAGGGATAGTCCTCGATGAATGCCCCTCCCACACACCTAAGTGCAGAGTGGCTCATATTCCTCTCTACTCCTCCAACTACAGCTCATGTATGCTCACACTGTTCTCTACCTCTCACCCTACAGCCACCCGCATTTTTATGTACAATGTGCTGAGGGTTCTGGGTAGGCACTATAATGCAATCGAGGAGTGCATCTTTAATATTATGGTTGTAATATTTTGGAGGTGGGGAAAAAAAAAAACATTCTTACTGGCAGCCACATAATCCGAGTCATAGAACGCCTTCTTCCTGTTTCCCCATGCCATCTCATTAGGGAGCTCTGGAGAAGACAATAAGAATAAATCCATACAGTCTTACAGACATGCATCACAAGATGAAATGGAAATTCATCATCTCTTACCATCTTCCTTCATCCCCTCTATATCACTCTCCATGTCAGTCCCGTCCTCCTCCTCCTCCTCTTCTTCTTGTTCCTCCTCCTGCTCATCTTGCTCATCTTCTGACTCAGATTCATCTAGGGCCATCACTTCCTCCTGCAAAATTGAGTTGAGTTTAGAAAGAACACTTAAAACACTCACCGGCCACTTCATTAGGTACACCTTTTAGACTGCTCTTTAACGCAAATATCTAATCAGCCCATCACGTGGCAGAAACTCAATGCATTTAGGCATGTACACATGGTCAAGACGATTTGCTGAAGTTCAAACCAAGTGGATATTTTCTTGGCACACTTTGGGCCCCTTAGTACCAACTGAGCATCATTTAAACGCCACAGCCTACCTGAGTATAGTTGCTGACTATGTCTATTCCTTTATGACCACAGTGTACTCATCTTCTAATCCAGCCGGATAACGTGACATGTTACAAAGCTCACATCTTCTCAAACTGGTTTCTTAAAACATCACAAGTTCACTATACTCAAATGGTATACTCAAATAGAGCACCTTTGGACTGTGGTGGAACGGGAGATTCGCATCATGGATGTACAGCCAACAAATCTGCAGTAACTGCGTGATGCTAGAATGTCAATATGGACCAAAATCTGAGGAATGTTTTCAGCACCTTGTTGAATCATTGCCACAAAGAATTAAGGCAGTTCTGAAGGCAAAAGGGGCTCCAACCCGTTACTAGCAAGGTGTACCTAATGAAGTGGCCGGTGAGTGTACTGGCATGATAGACAAAAACATCTAACATATTTATCATTGTCTGCAGATTGAGTTCGTTTAACCTACCTCATCATCCAAGTCTTCATGGTCGCTTTCCATCTGAACACCGTGGGCCAGCAGTTTCTATGATAAAAGGAAATAACATAGCAAATTACCTTCTATAGAAGAGGACACACTTTTAATAAATAGTCGCTAGCAATGTAAGCTTACTGTGATCTTTTCATCGTGAAACTGATCAATCGTGTCCTTTGTGTACTCAGAGGAATTCTGGTGAAAGAGAAGAGAACAAAAAAAATAAATAATTCCTTCTACTCTGCTAGATCAGCTCTTAAAATTTTAAGCACTTCGCAATTATTTACTGTTTGAAGATTGTAAAC